>VYZP01049962.1:0-98046 GCA_013400635.1 Hypocryptadius cinnamomeus
CGCGCCGCGCCGCGCCCGCCGGGGACGGACCGGGAGGCGACGGAGAGATGCACCGGGGCCCGGTGGCACCGCCGGGACCCGCGGAGGTTGCCGGGAGGGCACTATGGTAATGAGCGTCCGGGAAGGCGCTGCTCGAGCCGGGGGCATTGGCCGAAAATCGCCGTTTTCCATCCCGGGAGGGAGCGCACGGAACGGGGTGGGACACTCTCGAGGAGCACCAGGGAGAAACGGGTGCCACCAAAGCAAAGTCATCACCCAACAGTTTAAAACACGTTTAAACCCTTAAAGCATAAATCACTGAAAGTCCTTTAGACTCACGACGCTGCCCTCCACACCTAAGCCCAGGGCAGAGGGACAGGCAGGGTGGCACCGCACACCGGGCGAGCAGGATGCTCCTCTTCCTTGTGATCACAGAATTACACACTGCTACACAGACGCTCAGGCTCACCTGGTCTTTGAAATAACTGTAAGAGACAGAAAAAAAAAAAAAAAAAAGGATTAAAACTTTCTGCAATGTTTTGAACTGTTTAGCAAGAGCTCCTTTGTAAATGCATTTGAAAAGCAGTCCAAATCTTTAGAAAGAGCCCATTGTTTGTAAGACTGCTGAGCATCCAGTGCACCAGACTGCTACCATACAGCAGCCTGGCCTTCCTCATATTATTTGCTCCTCAGAAATATAAGCCTCATTTGAAGAAAAGCAAAGCAAACAAAAAACCAAAATAAAAAAGAAGAAAAAACAAACAAACAAAAACCAAACGCAAAATCCTTATTGCCAGGCAAACTAAACAAATTATCAGGTGATTATTGAGACTGAAATCTGCACCGAGCAGAGGCAAAAAGATGGGTTCCTGCCAGGGTGCACAGAGTCAGCAGCAGACAGGTTGGCACTGCCGTAATTCCCAAGCTAGACATGTAACAGCCCTCAGTGGATTTTTCTTCTATTATTTATTCAGTCGCATTTTAAGCCTAAAACACGTTAGTACCAGTTAAAAGAAAACGCATCTTTTATAACGACAAGCATCTACAACGCATTTATCAAAGCTGTCACATGCATTTGTATCAAACGAGTTGGGATTTTAACCTCACACGTTTCCCTGAGGGCTGCTGTGAAGCTCCCAGCGCTCCCAAACTCTCAGGTGTTGGGATGCTGGGAACACCTTCCCCCCCCGCTGACGCACGGGAGTTGTAGTCTCTGTGCTCAGGGCTCATTTTCTCCCCGTGAACTACATTTCCCAGAGGGCTCCCTTTCCGGCAGGCCAGGCTGTCCGTCCGCGGCCGGCGGCAGCACCATGCAAGGTGAGTTTGCAGCGTTATTCACCGCATGGCTCTTCTTTCCTTAGCCGGGTTCGGTGCGGCTGTCACCCCGTCCCCGCCGCTGGCACAGCACAGCAGACACGTGGGGCTCCATATGGCGCGGGGGTCCCTTTGGATCTCTGGCCTGTAGCCGTTTGTAGGATCCTGTTTCTCTTCTACCTTAACCTTGCCTGATCTTTTCCTGTGGAGCATCTTGGGTGTGTGCTAAAAACAAACTCGAGCCTCAGATCTCCGTAGGTACGTTTAAAGAGTTTCATTTGTTATGTAAAGTAGTTGTGGTTTGTTTTTGGGGGGTTTTTTTGGTTTTTTTTAATCTGAACACTTTCATTTTAAAAGCAGCTTGGTATTTGACAAGAAATATCCCATCCTTTAACATTTTCCCTTCCATAGTCCTTACCTGGTTCATAGCAGCTTTCAAATGTATCTAAATGTATCTGTAATTTTTCCTTTCTCTCTCTTGTGGGCCAACCCCTATTACATTTCTATTTCATTTTGCCTCTGAACATTTCCTTCTGAGAGATCTTTTGATGATAAGGGGCAGGAATGAAGAGTTTTCATCAGTTAAAGCAATTTAATTACCATCAAGCTGGCTTAACAGCCTTTGGAGAGCATCATGACACAAGTTACTCTCAAAGCAAATTAGTTTATTGGGAGACTTTGTCCCTTCTAATTAATTCATATGGGAAATTAAACCTCTTTAGAGGGAATGCCGAACACGACTCCTGCTAAACAGCAAAACAAAGCAAAAAATCATTGCAAACAGAATCACTGCTTAGAAACAAAAAGCAATCCAGACTATGGAGTCTGTCCAATCTTCCCTGCATTTCAACTGATGATGACAAAAAGCCTTGAGAACTGAAGACTAACTGAGCCAAATCTACCCTTTGCCACTAGCAACAATTCAGTATCACAATGCTTGGAGCTGAACACCTAAACTTCAGGTGTATCTAAGCCCTCAGTTACCCACCAGTACTGGGTCTTACAGTAAACAGAGCAATATTTAAATACATCTGAAGTTTAGGTGTTCAGGAGATCATCCCCTTTTATCAGCAGATAAAGTTCTTCCTCTGTCTTCCACATCTCGTACAAGCCCCCCTGCTTAGGGAGATTTAAGGAGGCAGAAATACCAGACAGTCAATTCTCAGGACTGTTGCTTTCAAAGCTTTTTGTACATTGTTTGCAAAACCATAGTGAGGCCCAGAAAGAATAGTTTTAAAACAGTGTCATAGAGATAGAACTGCAGACTAGAACAGTGCTGGAAAGCCCAAACAAAATCAAAGTCCAAACCCACCACTCGTGTCTCAACAGGTCCTGCACACAATTCCAGGCTACTTACTCAGCAAAGCCGTCCATCCTGCCTGTCCCCAGCAGGGCACGTCATTCCTCCCTTAAAGCAGGGTGTCCCTCCCATTCCTACCTGCCAGGCAGTTCCTTCTGCCCCAAACACTTTGGATGATCCCTTCTCTCTCAGAAAGCCCGTGTCTGCTGGAGAAGCAAAGCAGTGCCCATCCAGCTTCCCACTGACTCTGGGGAGGTGGCACCCACAGAAGAGAAGGTGCCAGAGGCATTTAGACAGTGCCCTAATCATCTTCAGTCCCATTTCAAGGCCTGTTCTGCACCAGGCCTTTGTGAAAAACAAAAACAAAAAAAAACAACCAAAACATGCCACACAGGAGTAACTCCAGTCAAGGCCTTTGCTGGGGAAAAAAAAAAACATTTTGAGGTTGTTTTTCTCTCCCTTCCTACAACATGTGTTAAGGATGAGGTAAACATAAAAGACTAATTTGGAGCAGGCAAAATGTTAAAAATGCAGAACGAGGGTCTCTTCTGGGGAGGAACCAGCCAGTGCCTCTGGGGTGAGGAGCTTGGCTTTCCTGCCATTTCCCCTCTGGTCTGGTGCACATAGCAGGGAAAGACTTCACATGCACAAGTCTTTCTGGGCTGTTTACAAGTCCTCTTAGGCAGCCATCCTTCACACCAGGGTAGAACAGCAGGAACCCTGCAAGTCAGAGTTGTTAACTTTGTGATCAGTATTCCCCTCTTCCAAAAGAACACACTTGGATGGTGGGCTTTAGTTCACGTTTCCAAAATAATTTGTCTCTTTACTAAAAAGAGAGCAAAGAATACATAACAGCATAATTTCCCAGAGAATCGCAAGCAAATGGCATTAAGGACATGCTTTTTGCTTTCTTTTACCTGCCATGTGTTCTGTTCTTGCCTTTTAGCTGAACATGTTCTCTGCCAGGAAGTGGTCTGGAGTTTTCAGAGCTGTCAAACTGCATCCTTTCGGATCCTGTTCTGTATCCAGAGCCTCTCCAAACTTGACTTTCGTGCCAGCCTGTCTTCCCCCAGATCCTGCAGAAGTGGAGGAGCTGCAGCGCTTCGTTTCTAACTCCAAGAGGCTGTTTGTAATGACTGGAGCTGGAATCTCCACGGAGTCAGGGATCCCCGATTACCGCTCTGAGGGCGTTGGGCTCTACGCCAGGACAGACAGACGGCCCATCCAGCACGCCGAGTTCGTCCGCAGCGCCAGTGCCCGGCAGCGCTACTGGGCAAGGAACTTCGTGGGCTGGCCCCAGTTCTCCTCCCACCAGCCAAACAAGGCACACCTGGTGCTGAGAGACTGGGAGAAGCTGGGCAAGCTGCACTGGCTGGTGACCCAGAACGTGGATGCCCTTCACACCAAAGCTGGGAGCCAGCGCATGACGGAGCTGCACGGCTGCATACACAGGTACAGCTGCTGGCTCTGGGGGGCTGCCAGGGGTGACTGACAGGCAGCTGCAGTGTCAGCTGCTGAGAAAGGAGGCAAAATGTCCACGCTGCATTCCTGGAGATGACAGACACAAAGGTGGTATTGAGCTGGGGTAGAGAAAAAGATCACAACCCAGTGCTGTCCACAGCATGGTATTTAAGAAACATGGCCAGCACTCCATTTTTTGGAGCATTATTTGGATCCGTTTCCCCTTTCCTTGGTACAGCAAATGTCCTCTTTACTAAAGAGAACAAGGGGATCATGAGGATACAAGGATTATCCACCTTAAGCAGAGTGGATACTGCCAGAATTGCATGGGATATGTGTACTGGAGAAAAGCCATCACAGCCTGTCTGGGATCACCCAAAATTTCTAGATGAAAAAGCACAGCATGAACTGAGAGAGAGGATGCATGGCAGGGTTAAAAGCACTTCCTCTAGAGCATACCTACAAAGCAACAGAGTAGAAAGACATCTCCTTGACTTGTACCATTTGGTAAATAAATGTGGAAAACCACGACAGGCCTCCTAAGGAACAAGTTAGAGTCTCCAGATCTTCAGCTGACATGAAACTCTCCATTAAGATTTTGCTCTTTCAGGGTTTTCTGCTTGGCCTGTGGAGACCGAATCTTGCGTGCTGAGCTCCAGGAGCACTTTGAAGCTCTGAATCCTACTTGGAAAGCTGAAGCGTTTGGGGTGGCTCCGGATGGGGATGTCTTCCTGACGGATGAGCAGGTGCGCAATTTCCAAGTCCCAGCCTGCCGTAAATGTGGTGGAATCCTGAAGCCTGATGTGACCTTCTTTGGAGACACAGTGAGCCAGGAAAAAGTCAGTTTTGTACACCAACGCCTGGCAGAATCAGACTCCATGCTGATAGCAGGATCCTCTATGCAGGTAAGTAGGTCTGCCTCCCAAACTGCATTCCTACTTCTCTGCTGCTCTGCCTGCAATGATCCTTGGTCCCACAACTTAGGACTACAAATGGCTTGTGGATCAGACAGCCTTTGCAGAGCTTCTTTGTATTTCATTTTTACTGTGGTTGGAATCTGCCTTTATGGGTGACCTGTTGGGGCTTCCCTGTCACTCTTTGCCAGCCTGCTTCATGCTGCTGTAAATACCTCCATTCAGACCTCTCTCTGCTGCCTCCTCCATCAGGTCACAATTGTCCATAAAGGCAAGATACCTGATACAATTCATTCCTCACATTTTTTTTACCTGAAATTTTTAGCCTTTGGTAGCTTTTTAGGCCTCATGGCACACTGTGTAAAATACCAGGTTTTAGGACCTCTCATTCTTTATTAAATTCTCAATAAGAGAGCTGAAATATCTCTGCTGCTTGGGATTGTCCTTTGTACCACAATGTGTTTTCTCCACCAGCCTCTTATCTATAAGGTAAGGTAGCTAAACAACAGGGGTTTCTAAACTCATAGAAGCTTTTGTAATGGTGTTTATGTAAGGTAATTTTTTCCAGGAACAAGTTCTATTACATAAAAAAACCCTTACTCTTAACACCTCCCAGAAGGAGATAAAACCAAGGCTGCCTGATTGTGATTCTCTTGGCTTCAGGATACTAGATACAAATTCCTTAAGCTTGCACTTCTTAAGCTTATAATCCTCTGTACAGGAATGATTGAAATGCCTTAGGATTGTTCTTGTACTACCTTAGCTGGGCCATGCAGGAACCATCAAAGTGCAGCATTTAAGTACCTGTGATAACTAATAGAAACTGCTGCAGAGATTTACTAAAAGACAAGGACATTTCCCTTCAATCTGCTCTGAAGTTTCAGTTTCTATGAAACTGCAAATCCTTCACTGACAGAGGTTAAAAGCTGTTCTATTCTGTGCACTCCTGAATGAAGACATTTCCTGCCTGAGCTCAGTGCATCTGCCTAACACAGCATGTATGTACAGCCCTTCTCCCATTGCCAATGTAGCTATTTTATTCCTTTCTGTAACTCTTCTTTTGCCTAAGCTGCCTGTAATTTTGTTTTCTGGTACTCCTGCAGGTGTACTCTGGTTACAGGTTTGCTCTTGCTGCCCGGGAGAAGAAGCTGCCAATTGCAGTCCTTAACATTGGGCCCACCAGGTTAGATCACTTTGCATCCTTAAAGCTGAATTCCCGCTGTGGAGAGCTGCTGCCTTTGATTGTCTGCACATGACCCAACCAGCTGAGCTTCAGTAGCTATCAGGATTAAAGTTATTTTTACAAGGTGAGTACCTTTCCTGGTCAGAATATGGGTTCCTTGCAAAGCTGAGACTGAGATGTGCTGACTGTCCCTCTCTGCACCAAAAGGTGGCTGTAAATTTTAATCTGTAATTGGTCTGGTCTGATGGGCCATGATACTGTTTCCCATGATCATAGACAAAAAACATAGTAAGTGCTAGCACTCCCAGAGAATTGGGTAGGAGTATCCAGAAGACCCAGCAGTGTAGAATTCCAATCCATTTGTTACTATCAGGAGACTACAGGGGATCACCTGTAGTTCCACAGAACCTGATCACAACCGTTGCCTTTGCAACTGACAGTTCAAAAGCTGTTCCTGATTGAGTTGGTCCAGCTAATCCTAATCAAACACTGCTGTTTAAAATAATCAATTCAGTCGATAAAGCAGCTTCTTTCTTCCCCTCCTGCAGGACACATCTCAGAAAGAGGAAAACTCCGATCCAAGAGGCAGCTGTGAGATGCAGTGCACAGCGGCTGAGGGCACCAGGAGAGGGCAGCAAGCCTCACACGTGTCAGCCTCACCAGTTCTCTCCATTGAAACCATCTGCACGTATCAGGAAACAGAATGAGGATGGGAAAAAAGTACTTTTCTGCCTTACCTTGCCGTTAAACAGTGCCTTTTCATTCACTGGGACAGGATAACTGGACTACCATGTCTGAGGACAAAGTACCTTTATTTTAATTATCCCCAGAGGAGAAGGGTGGGACGGGGATTTTGACCAGGTAATTTGAGGCTGTGGCACAGGAGGGCGATGTGGGACACTGCTGGGGGATCCAGTGTCACTGGTGGGATACTGTAGAGTGTGCAAAGAGGAAAAGGAGGCAAGAGGAACCGCAGTGGTCACTTAAAAGAAAAAAGGTTCAAAATAGAAGCTGAACAAGAACACTGCTCTTGTAACAGATTGTTTGGAAGCACAGGCTATAAGGCTGACGTCTTCCAGCGAGGAGGGGAATTCAGCATTTCTCTCAACTGTTGGTTGACAAGCTAAACTGCTTCCTATCCGACCCCTTTAAAAATTAAACATTGTTGAGATGCCAGAGCAGTTACTTGAAGCTAATTTGACCAGCACTACTTTCAGTGACACCACTACATTTTCCAGAATGCATTTTTGAAGATGTTATTTAATTAATGAATAGCTAAGGAATCAATTAAAATTGTTTAGAAGATTGAGACTATTTGCATTGTAATTTTCTCTCCCTCCCATGATTTATTTAAGTACATTCTCAATAGCCAGTTTAGATTCTTTTTTTTTTTCCCATTGCAAAAATGCAGGTTGTAATTACTAGCAGCAGATGAATTAAGAGAGAAATGAAATTAAATCTGTACAATAGGTCTCCCTCAGGAAGTAATCTCTGTTGAAAGGTGCAATTTCCACACTCCTAACAGGAGATCCATCACTACTGGGTAGTGATTTTTTTGTTGATCCTTAGGATGGTATTGTAAGCTCCATCAAACTGTTCACAGAGTAAAATACAGAACCTGGCACAAACTAAAACACTAACTTTTTGATCTGACCGTCTTCATGAAACTACCACTCCCCCCTTCTAGCTCTGAGGGATTTAATTGTTGGCATTTTCCAAGTGCCCTCTCCTACTCCAAGTAACATGTCCTGGACTAATATTTTGACAAGAACTGTAACAAGCAGTTGGAAACAAGGATGCCAGCAGTTGGTAGCAAGGATGCTTTGCTACCTGCTGAAAGGTCAAGTAGCAAAGCAAGGGCAACTGACCACAGGATGCAAAGTTAATTTTTGCTTTGCTGCTGATTCAAATCCATGCCAGGAGGGAGCAAATAAAGCACAGGATCTAACAGATACATAAGGCATCCAATTTCTGCAGAAGGTAGAGGGCATTAAGATGTTTAACACATTTCAAGATTTGGCTGTATTGGGTTAGAGGAGAGACAGCTTCACTTTGAAGCCAAGCAAGAACAGTTCAGGACTCCCACCTGCATTCTGCTCACGTTGAACGGTGACTCCACTTTCCAATGACTCAGGTTTCTGCTGCTTGGCAGTGAGCAAAGCTCACAGATCTCTCTCCATCTTTAGCTGTCCTGTCCACAGTACAGCTGTCCCACCAACCAAAGCTGTTGCAGAAATCATGCCTAAAACACAGCAGAGTCTCCACATACACCATGTTTTCATGTAGGGGCTTTCCCTGTAAGAAGAGATGCTGATGCTCCTTAGCAGAGGAGCTGGGGCTGAGTTTCACACTATCCACATCATCTTCTCCCCCTCCTTGAAACTTACACAACATTGATGTGTCAAAACCAGAGGCTGCAGGTTCAGTGCCAGTAGAGCCAGCATTTTGAGAAGGTGTGGGAGCATTGCCAAGCAGTCTAAATCTTGGAATGAGTTCTGTGACAGGTAACTAAACCTCCCACATCTACCCCTGCCTAGTCTCTAGTTCTGCAGCTGAGCCTGTGGGAGAGGAGTCAGGGTGTCCCTTCAGCATCACTCTCAGATGAGTCATTACCCCAATTGTACTTTTAAGCCACCAGGACAATGACTTAGAATAAATGAACATAACAGTAAATTTCCTGTGCATGGTTTATTACCATATGGTAATGAGCATATCTACAACAACTGTATGAGGCTGAGATGAAGAAGTTCCTTCTTTTTTCTCTCAAGTTGATCCAGCACTACTAAAATTGACCTCTTTTAGAACAGGATCAGAGCACTTCACTTCTTAACATATTCCCCAAGATACCATTAAATTTGCTCACATGAGAAATGCCTGAGAGAGCCTAAAGTTCCTACACCAAAAATCATGACATGAAATTAGCTGAATCAACAGCTTTTGCTCTTCTCTTTTTCTTACAGCTGTTCCTCCTGAAGCTTGGATAGAGGTGCTGAGAGTACCTTATAATGGATTTTTCTTCTGCTCCTCTGAAAGTGGGGTTGGAGTTACCCAAAGCAAATAAAAGTTACTTCCTATTTGGCAAATCTTGTCTTTGTTTCTGGGCAAATTCTCAGAGCAAACTGTAATTGAGTCCAGCAGCCTGAGGAAGGTATTTCACATACTGAGCTCCAGTGAGGGCAGCACAGAACGCAGATGGCCCAGAGGGCTGGATGCCCGTGGTGTAAGTGCAGCCTCCCACATCCTACAGTCAGATTGCTCCTACTGACACACCTGCTTGTTCATTACTTCTGGAAAATGACCCAAAACCCTGGGCATGCAGAACTTGGGAGGTTCAGTGGAGTGAAGGTGACTAAATCTACCATCTAGAGCATGCTTCTTCCCCTGTGACTGCCTTGGATGTCACCCTTTCCTAGCCTTTACAGCAGGCAGGGAAACAGCAGAGTCAAGCCAGATGGGCTTTAAAACCACTGTTCCAGACTGTTCCTGCAATTCTGTGTGCAGCTCCCTGTCATCTCCCCACCAAAGAAAGGCACCCTGGTGCACTTCTTCCCTTCTGCACCACTAACTAGACAATGGCAGAGAAAAAGAGAAGCTGAGCCTGAAGAGGATGAGCAACAGTGGGAGTGTCTCGAATTGGTCTCCAGGCCCAAACAGAATCTGACACAGGATCATTACCATCAGCAGAACTGCTTGCTCTCTGCATGTCTCACCTCAGCTGGAGCACTCTTTTTCATCTGTGCAATGCCCATGTAGTTAAGAGTAATTCAGCTCTCCCTGCAGAGAGTAAAAAATCTTGGCGTAGACAACAACAATAGAGAAAAGATAAGAGACTGAGACTTCACTTCTGCAGTGAGCCCACGGAGCTGCTCTCCCTCCAGCATCCTGTGCACCAGCTGTGGTGCTGCGTGGGGTCTCAGAGCTCCCCCTTGCTGAGCACAGGGACACCTCGCATTCCAGGCAATCCCTTTCTGGTTTGGAACAGAAGTACAGGCCAGCATGGTAGATCTTCACACACTGCTTATACTCCCCTACGCTGGCAGTTCAAGGAGTCACCAGCCCTGCTCTTACTCTTCCCACAACGTTCCTCAAAGCCCTAATGAGCAGCTTTGCACAACCCCTTCAGCCTCCCCACCTGTGCGTTCATTAGGGCCTGACACTCTGCATTATGTGGGAAGGCTCCCTGTGGAGGGGGAATGTTTGGATTTAATGGTGGGTCTTTCACACCACCAAAGTGGCATGGAAATGAGAAGCATGATCAAGGGACCAAACATAAGTGCAGGCTTATAAAATCTGTATGGAGTAAGACAGATATGGAATCAATTTGAGCCTTTATCTGTCTATGGGGTTTATCTACAGAATGCTAGCATGCTCCAAATGCTGAATGGAGTAGATACACTGCTCACCTCAAATCCAGAGTTCCTGTTACAAGCAAAATTCATACTAAGTTTCTGAAATGCTTCCAATGCACCCCAGCAATCTTCCCTGCTTGTGATAATACAGCTTGAAAGTGCAGTGTTCCTTCCAGATAGTGATATTTTACTTTTTTTCTCTACAATGAGATTTATCACAAGGGGATTTTAGTAACATTTACTTAGGAGCTTTACTGTTCTACAAACAATAATTTCAGAGAATCTAAGCTAGTAAGCGAGTACAAGAGACCTCATCTTGCTCTTCCAGCCCTAAGAATGATTCATTTTGGCCATATGACAGGATCGCATCCAGGGCCCTCAAGATTTCTGTGGAGGACTCCAAGCACTCAAAGTTTCTGGAAAATTCACATACACAAACACCTGAGGAAAAATAAGCAACAAATACTGGTACAAAACCAGGACTCAATCTACCATAAAATGGAATGTCTGGCTGTGACACAATCCCTTCTCCTTTTCAAGGAAAAGAAGAACTAAATGCAATTCACTATCCTTTCTCAATATCATTCTAATGCCCTCAAAGATACATTTACTTTCAGAAGGAAGGCACTGCAAGTGCCTTCCAACAACATACCAAGGCAGCTTCTTCCTTCTCATTTGTTTCTCATTTCCCAGAGCACTCTCAGATCCTTGGGGTCTGCTCCATGTTTGGGTACAGTTCATTCTGATGGTGAACCGGGCCCTCCTCATGCCCTGCCAGCAGGCAGGGGGTGTGTGTAGACCCTGCCCCAGGAGTTCACCCACACCTCCAGAAACATCTGCCAGCAAAACGGGTACCAAGGGTGGGGGGCAGCTCTGGCACAGGACCTTGGCAGGGCTGGGAAAGGGGCACATACTGTCCCTCAGAGGGGCTCCCTGCCTTCCAGGCTGACATTACCTGCTTCTCTGCAGCTCCTGACTGGGAACAGGGCGGGGGAAGGACTCCCCAGGGTAAGCACACAGGACACCCTCAGAAGAAAGGAGCACCGAAGGGCTCGAGACCCTCACGCAGCGATGCCCCGGGGAAGAGCGACAGCTGTGCTGTAGCTAACGCGTGGGCAGCCCGAAGCGAGGGCGGCTGAGGGAAGGCTTGAAGGGCGCTCTCGGGAGTCCCGGGAGAGTGAGGGCTGCCGGGAGAATGAGGGCGGGCGAGAAGGGCGCCCTCGGGAGCCCCGGGACGGTGAGGGCGGGCAGGGGCGGTGGCCCCGAGGAGCCCCGGGACGGTGAGGGCGGGGAGGGGCGGTGGCCCCGAGGAGCCCCGGGACGGTGAGGGCGGGGAGGGGCGGTGGCCCCGAGGAGCCCCGGGACGGTGAGGGCGGGCAGGGGCGGTGGCCCCGAGGAGCCCCGGGACGGTGAGGGCGGGCAGGGGCGGTGGCCCCGAGGAGCCCCGGGACGGTGAGGGCGGGAAGCCGCAGTCCCCCCTCAGCAACCCCAGCCCGCGGGTACCTGAGGGGCGGGGCGGGGCGGGGCACGCGAGGCCGCGGCGAGGTGCGCCCTGCCCCCGCCGCCTCCAAGGGCCAATCAGAGAACGCGGGGGCGCCTCACGCGCCACACAGGGCCGTGGGCAGAGGGGCGGGGGCGGGGCTTCCCTCCCCCCTCACGAGATGCCCGCCTCTCCGTCCCCTCAGCGCGGCGGTGAGCAGTGGCCCGGAGTATCGGTTTAGGTTATTTATTTGTTTATTTTGTCCTGCGGCCGCCCTGAGGCACATGAGAGTGACTATTTGCAGTATTTGTCGGTGTCCAGGTCCTTGTACTCGGGGTTGTAGGGCGCCTTGGCGAAGCACATGGCAGCGGTGCGGTCGCAGTTGCAGATGAAGGCGGCGCACTGCTTGTTCTTGCCTGGAGGAGAGAGAGGAGCGGTCAGAGCCCGCGGCTCCTTCGCCAGGCGCTGCAGTGGCTCGGGCTGGCATTTCTGCTGTCACGGTGCACCCCTTTGACTGCTGCCATCGTTTCGGGGGTGCACAGGCTTCTGTCCACTAACCCACTGCCCCGAAAGCTGTGTGTTCCAGCCAAGCCATCTCTCTCCTTGCCCCTTTCTCCCTTCCCTGCAGCCCTATTTGCCAACCTCTCTGCTCTTTACTTCTGTTCCAGAGCTCTGTAAAGTCTCTACTATTCATCAGAGGTGTCTGGCAGAAGCTGTATAACAATGCCAAGTTAACATGCTGATCTCTTGGATACTGCCATTAGAAGGCCTCCCAGAAAAGTACTCAATCCCCTGAAGACTAGACAGGCTTCTCTATATTCTGCTGTACCATATATCTTCACAAACTTTGAACTGTGGGCTATATAGAGAATACTCATTCCAGTGCCTGTGTGAGGTGCCCTCTTTCTAACAACCAGGTCCCCTGGCAAGAACTTGCACTGTGCCTTCCTGCTGCAGAGTTTTGAGTGTAACACAACCCTCCTCTTTCCTAAGAGAGGCTGGAGAACATCTGGAGTGAAGTGGAAATGGACATACTGCTGCATGTGACCTGCCCATCAGAGCAGCTGTAGCGGTACAGCTTAGTGTAGGGGTTGTCCAGGATGAATTTGCAGAAGTCCATTTCCATTGCCTGTGAGTAGCATTTATCATGTGCTTGGCAGCATCTGGGAAACAAGGAGAAAAAGGTTAGAAAATACCAGAATCACAGGTTCAACTGACCTGTAAGACACACAAATACATTAGATTTGCTTTGACAAGGCTCTTGACAATAAAAAAAAAAAAAAGATACCTAGCAATAAGAGGGCAGACACAAAGGACCTCAAAGGGATACAGTTGTGCCAGCTCATGGTCCAAGAGGTGTCTGGTAAATATATACTTATGGGAGCATCTTCACAGCTGTCTATTGGGCACAGGGAAAGCCAAAGCCAGTGTTTACCCTACCCTTCCCCTCAGTGCCTGGTAGCTGACAAGCTCTCAGCCAACACAATCCAAAACATGGCTGCCAGATTTGTGTGTCTCTAAATGGCCCATGCCATTTCCTAGCATTTTGCAGCCCAGCCTGTACATGTTGATGGTCAAGCACCAGGTAGAGCGTGCAGAGCTGCATCCAGGCTGCTGGCCCAGCACTACTGCAGAAAAAAAAAAAAGCAGGAATGAGCACACTGTGCTGCCATAGAAGAGGAGAGCTACTGTAATTATATTTTATCTTAGTAATAAGGCATCAAGCTGTGATAGCGTACATCCTTTTTCAGAATCCATCTGTGAAAGAAAGCTTCCTTCACAGTAGCCAGAGAGTTTTGTAAACGTTCATAGGCAGGGCCAGCTGAGATGAAGCTGAAGCAGGAAAGTACAAGCAAGGAAAGAGGTTCGTAAAAGCAGAGTTACAAACCTGTCGAGCTCGTCCACTGGAGTGCCGCTGCCCCCCAAGCCGCAGTAGCAGCCGTAGTTGTTGAATTGCAGCAGTGGGTGGCTTTCGGGCAGGGTGCACTTGATCATTTTGCGGAACAGCCACACGGCCCGGGGCGAGACCTCGGCGCTGGCTGCGCCCACTGGGGAGAGACACAGAGAGTGGTCAGAGTCAGGCTCAGGGTTACCAGCGCGAGGACGAGGGCACCTACATACCCGACAGCAGGAAAAGCAGGGCCAGGAACTTCATTCTCGCAGCTCTTGACACAAACACTGGTGCTAAGGGAAATGAGTCTTTATACAACAGGCTCACCTTGACACGGGTATGAGATAAAACAGCCAGTATTTATGTTACTAAATGCAGAATTCTTCCATCGGAGGCTGTGGGCGGCAGGTTGTGGCGTAACCAGTTGAAGGCCAATTGAGTTAAATCCATAAAAGCCCGAAAGACAAATATTTGCTCTCTAGATTTTTGCTATTAAATTCTTGTAGTATTACTATTAGAAGTCAGCCTGAAAGACCTGTATATTCTTAAGGGCTCTCTACAAAAAAATAATAGCAGTATGATAGTTAAGTTGGAGGTTTCTGGCACACTAATAACCACCTGCCACTAATACTTGCATCCTCTTTTTATGGTATCCCACATAGCATTAATCCTGTATCTCTCCATGGGTTCTCCTGGCATAATTCAGAGAATAAGGTACAGGTTGTCCACTCACATCAAATGACCATTTGGCATGAGCTCAACTGAAAAAAAAAATCAAGCTATTCTTTACTTTAAAACCACAGAGGAGAAGGAGCTACTACTAGACAATAAATAGGAGCCAAGTGACCTGGAAAACCTTTAGGTGGCTTAAATAAGGAGTAGTATCTGGTTTTATGTGGCCTTAAGCAATCTACATTGGAAATGAACCAGGCTTAGAAGTTTCAACATACACAGCAGACTTCAGTGACTTAGAGCAGTTTCTCTTTCTCCAACACTAATGCAGAACCCAGTTAAGAACCTTTGGTTTTCTATGCCATGGGATGAGGAGAGTTGAGAACCTTGAAAGAAGTTAAAAAAAATGGGTAAGAAAAATCTTCCTGGAATCAGTCAGGGATAAGTAAAAACAGTGCACTCATATTTAGATCCCAGAGGCTCTGGCATTTTCAGGGCTAGAGGTCTGGCATTTTTACACACTCAAGATATGGTTCCTAGACATGGTTGTCAAGTCTGCATTGATAAACAAAGCAACAAAGAAACGTAAATGCCAACCTTCTGCAACAGCCCAATACACCAGGGTACTCATGCAGGAAACTTTGGGTTCACATCCCACCAGCAGGTTCCAAAAGGGGTGATGAGGACCCCTTCCTCCTCACAGGGCCTGAAACTACACCAGGGCACTCACAGTACCCACTGGGTGTTGACATATCCATAGGACACCTGGGGAAAGTTAGACATGGTGCTGAACAACCAGATCCATTCCGACTTTTTTGATCTCTTCAAGCGCTCCCATTCTGGGGCTCCCCACTCATGGGTTACCTACAGCTGAACAGATGCTGAGTTGCAGATTTAAGATTCTCAGTGTTCTAACTGAGTACTGAACAAACATTAAAAGCTGATATAAAGAACAATCTCTACCACAGTTAGTTCAGAAAAAATAATTTTGTCATTTGCCCACAAATCAATCTGCCAACTTTCCCTTCAATATCCACTTAAGAGTTCTCTGTCTTCTCTGCTTTTAACATTTTAAAAAAATTGTTTTCTTACCTATGAAACTTAGGATTCTGGTTCCTTTTTCTTCTGTTCTCAGTATCTGATGTATTACTGATATTTCCTAGAAAGTTTCCAATCAACTGCCCTTTTTAAAATCATAAGTCAACAATTTCCTATATTTTTAGTTCAACAGAAGGATCACCAAGTGTGGGAAAGCAAGCACATCGGAGGCTGTGGAGTATTACAAGAGTGCCTCATGAGAAAAATCCCAGCAGGGTAAAGATTTTTCCACCAGTGCTATTTTTGGTTTCCCCCAACCTGTGCTGTATACAAAGCCACTGGTCCCTTGGTACACTTGTGAGGACATTTCAGCCTATAACTAGTTCCAATTTATAGGCTTAAACCTTAAATTATTTTTAAGACTTTTTTATAAGCCCTATTGCAGAGTTCCCTACTATTCCACACTGCTAAAATTTTCCTTTCTCTCTCTTGTCTGTTAAGGACTTCCCACCTCCACATTTTACTTCCCTGCATCTAGTTTCCTTGGTCTACCAGTCAATTGAATCCAGGGGTATGTGCTAAACCTGTAAGCACCACATTATCTCCTTTTCTGAACCTACAAATACTTACACAAAACCTCTGTAATGTAGAGAAGAGATACAATCTCTACTAAAACCAGATCTGCCTCACATTATAAACTGGCCACTGCCAAAATGTGGGAGCAGAACAGCAAGTCAGAGACCTGCCTGGGGCTTTTATCCTTAAGGGAGGATGCAATTCCTGCCAGGTCCAGAAATCTCCCCCACTGGAAAACCTTGTACTTCCAAATAATGACAGAGAAGGACAGTTTTCAAATAATTTATTAGGAATTTAAAACTGAAATCTGGAAAAAGGGTTACAGGTGTGGAGAGAACAAACACTGGAGTGTAATAACTTACTGGCTTAAAAACACAGCTTTATTTCTTTTAAAAAAAATGCCCACCCTGAAACCAGAGCCCCAGCCTCCAGGCAGTGGCCAGAGAGTGACTCACAGCCCAGCAGCAGCACAGCTGGCCCGGGATGTCTGGAGGGGGCACGGAAGCAGCTCAGCGCATACACCAAGAGGGAGGAAAGCGCTGTCTGCAGACCCAAATTTGAAGTATATAGAATAAAAATAAACCCAATAAAATGCAGCTCTTCTTTAATTAGGAAATATTTAAAAAAACAGACATACAGACTCTTGTCTCAGTAACAAAAATTATTGCTTTGTGTTTTCAGTACTGATCTGTTAAGTACCTTCTTACCTAAACAGAACTCTCCAAACGCATCGCCCAGGTCAGGACATGTTCCAGCAGACGGGGGAGAGATAGAAGAGAAAAAGGGCCCTGTGGGCACTGTGGCCCTCCCAGTCCTTTTCTAAATGCCCATCTCCTTTACAGGGGCTCAGTTTGGGGGAAGAGAGGGAATGATTTTTAAAACTTAAGATGAAGCTTTTATTTCCCTGGGAAAAGAGTTTGGCTGCATCTTAATAAAAGGCTTAATCACCCCCCTTAACAAGGTCTTTGGTTCACTGAAATCCAGACCCAAACGTGCCCCATGTATTCCTGCTGGAGGTCTCCCCTGGCAGAGTGCTGGTTGGCAGAGGCCTGGACCATACCAGGGGAAGCCCCAGCAGGCTCTGGAGAAGGGACCAGATCACCCCGCACAGGACAACGGACAAATTCCCACAGTCTTCAGAACACAGAGTAAAGCAAACGGGAAGCTGCAATTCTATAATTCATATAATCCCTGAGAAGCCCTTAACCCGCCCCCAAATCACCACCCTAATGCTTTTCTCCCCTGTTAATGAATCCCCATCCCAGAGCCCTGCCCTTCAGAGAACGACTACCCAAATCTCCCCCTGGCTGACACCCCTTCCGATACCCTCGCCTCCGGAGGAGGATCCCCTTTCCCAGGAAATCTTGACGCAAGCGATAAAGTTTGGAGAGTGAATTCCTTTCAAAGTAACCAAGACAAGCAACGGCGGCAAAGCCCTTTCCCTAAGCCAGCCCAGAGCCGGTGCTACGGAGCCCAGGGGTGGAGTCTGTACATCAAGCAATTGGAAGCAGCTTTAACCCGCTCAGCAAAACAGCCGATGGCTGGTACGTTTCACCCCGCCCGCCCCCCCGCCCCCCTTTCATCTCATCTCATCTCATCAGAGGTCTTAAAATCTTACAGTAAAAGGTGTACAAAAAAAGAACGAAGTCCTGTCAGGATTCTGCTGGAGAGTATTGCTCACGCTGCGGCACCAAGTCCAGGACCTGGAGCTGCTCCTTGGAGCCAGGCTGCAGGCAGCAGCCAGGTTCAGCTCACGATATTTACATATTATACAGGAGGAAAAAGAAAACCCCACATAAAACTAAACCTAGGAAAAAAAAAATCTTTCAGCTGTAAGGATAGTGTTTTTCACTTAGCAAAATATACATTTGTTTTGTTCCATAGCGATGTCCAACGTTTTCGGATCCTTGGAGTTTCACACTTTTCAAAGCCTCACATTTACAAAACAGAAACAATTAAAAACAGTTTCTTTAAAAAAAATAGAAATACAGCAGTTCCTCTCAGCCTTTGCTCTCTCTCTGTCTCTTTCTTCCCTTCAGAACTGCATTCTTGTTACATACCGTGCTTTAAAAACACTGACGAGAACAACAACAGAGTTGAAAATATTCAAAACAGTTTCAAAGCCAAATAAAAATACTCCTCAATGAAAACTACCTAACACAATCACAAAGCCAATTCATAAAATATGTCTACTAGCTCGGGAAAGAGCAAACAACAAAAAGAAGGGGCAGCCCCCAAAAAAGATAAAAAAATAAAATAAAAAAATAAAACTAACAGCTAATAAAATAAATAAAAGAAGAATCAGTGGGCTGGGGGCAGGGAGGGGGAAGCGTAAACCGTCGGTGGTTAGTAGGAAAGCGAGATGATCTCCTCGGGTTCAGTCCAGTGTGGTCTGGTCAAAGGGAGAGATCGGGCAGGGCGGCAGGAGCCTGGCAGCCAGCCGGCAGTGTGCAGTTTGATTCAAGAGAAAGGTAACCTTGGCTCATCCCCCGAGGCTCACCAGATCCTCCAGCCACTCGCTGTCCTCGGTTAGGTCACTGGGGAATCTGCGGGAAACAGCAGGGGAGGGAAGGGACAGGGTCTAGAACAACCACAGCTTTCCTCCTGGGGTTTTCTCCTGGTGTGATCTGACAGAAACGCTCAATACTCAAACTTTGCCCCAACACAGTCTTGCTCTGCACATCACTGGCACAGGGACAGGGCATGGCAGAGATGTTTCCATCTTCAATGGCAATGTGCAGGCCTGGGAAGCAAGGTCCCACACACCACGTGGCCTGGTCCCTGCAAGGGCTGGGACACAGCAGAGTCCAGCCACTTCCCCAGCACTCAGCTCAGTCCAGCCCTGCCAGGCTGCCATGGGCTCCTGTCTGTGGTGGACACTGCTCCCTCCAGTTTTTCCCCTCTTTTTTGAAAAGCTGGTTGTTTACTTTTTTTAATTTTAAATTTTAAGCCAGCTAACTTCAGTCACATTTGCAAGGCAAACAGAAACTATTCACCAGTTCCCTCTCAGCCCATCCAAGGACCAGTACCAGAATTGATCAGATTGTCCCTCTGCCCTTCTCCCAGGCAGGAGATTAAAAACTTCACTTCCCAGAGACTGGTCTCAGCAGCAGTGAGAACAACCAGCTGCATGGTGGAGGCTTCCCCAGCCCCACAGAGGAGCCAAGGTTGCCTCTCAGATCACCACTGGATTGTGACTCTGGCCAACGCAGCAGACGTTTTCTTTTTTTGTCACTGCTTCATTTCCTTCCTCTTTGTGCCAGACACTAAGAAACTCTCCACTCCCAGCCTGGGGAGCATTCAGTAGGAACCCAACCTGCCAAGCCTCCTGGTTCAGGAGAGAGCCCAGGCTGGCCACAGGACTCCTCCCACAGACTGGGCCAGGCCACGGAGCCTCACAGCAACATCCACAGCTTCAGCTGAGAGCCCAGGCACAGGGACCAGCTCAGAACCTCACTCTTCTTTCTCATTACCTGCTACTGTTCAAAGCTGTCTTACCTCCTGCCTCCTTGGTCCCCAGCTTCAGTGATACCCATTGGTAAAAGCTGTCGCAATCAAGGGACCCTGTGAAGAAAGAGTTAAAACCCCACTCTTAAACAAAAGAACAGTAAAGAAGAATGCTAACACAACAAATTCAGTAAATGTTTTCAGTTGGAGGTGCCAGGTCTAAAGATCACATCGCCCTGCAGAATGCTGTGTCAGGGCCAAGATGGGCTCTTGGAAAGCCTGAGCTAGATCAGGACTGGAGATCAGGACCTTAAGTGGTGATCAGAGAGAGCCAACAGAAACCAAGCATGTGGGCTCTGCACTGTCCATCTTGGTCTGGGGCTCAGCAGTGGCACAGCCAATGCTGCAGTGCGTGGTATTTCATAACCAGAAAACAGACTGTGGGCTGAGGGGGCTGCCCGCTGCTGCTCACCTCCCTCACCACGTGGAGACACAGCCCACTCCCCATGTCCTCCCCTGCACAGAGGGCGCAGGGAGCACTCACCCCTAGGCTGTGTCCAAAGCCGGTGCTCGGGGCTGGACTGGCAGCGCTGATGTAACTGCTGACCCCTGAGTCCTGGTTGGCGGCTCCATAAAGCTCTGCCATCGGCCCGGGACTGGTGGTGCCCAGAAAGCCACCGGTGCGACTGGGGGTGGAACCTACAGCAGGCAGCAGAACTACGTAGTGAAGATCCCAAAAATGCAACCCCGTCCCACCCCCCTCCCGCAGCCCCTTGGCAAAGCTCCGTGACAGGACCCGTGCTGGGGAGGAAAGCGGAGTTACCTGTCCCTCGCACCACGGCCGCCGCGGCCGCTGCTGCTGCCATCGGTCCATACGCAGTGAGGGGGATTGCTGGAAAAGAAGGAACGGGCATCTCAGGAGCACTGTGGCTACATGGGAAACTCCTCAAAGGGAGCCTGCATTTCCTACTGCAAAATACTGGGCTCACACATATGTATTGGCTTTGTGCATCACAGAGGACATGAAAGGATGACAACAGGGAAGTGCATAGCCCTGAATTTATCAGTGTTCTTTTGCACAGCCAATGTCCAGGGGAATGCACGAGCCATGCTCTGTCAAGCCCACATCCCAGAGCAGCCAAAGGCATGGTGTGGAAGCGCTGAATGAGAAGTGGGCAATTTCAGATGTATCCTGTCACTACTAAGCTTGCAAGATGCAGTTAATCTGAAGCTACAGATCCAGATTTTGGCAGTAAATGTGGAGAATGGCAATAGCTCAGGGACAGCAGCTGAAGCTTAACATCCTGAGGCTCAGCCCCTCCTCTGTCTCTTGTTAATATTCTTGAATAACAGTTTAATAGCCTCTTTCTCCCTATTCCTTTGCTCAAGACATACCATTCTCCCCACACTGAATTTTGCTCCTGATTGCTCAAAACCTCATTGTTGAAAAGCAGGAAACATATACCTAGGGAGCAGGAACTAGAAATGGCTTAATTAAAACAGTAAGTCTTAATTTATATGTAGCAGTTCTAATTCCCAACTCTACTGCCACAGGCATTCAGCCCTCGGGGCAGGAGGCATCTAGCCAGTATGTTTCTCTTTGCCCTTAAAATGACTGGGTCAGCATTTCATGCTTGAATGTGAAATTCACTGTGATTCTGTTTAGAGCACCATAAAAAGAGGTCAGAACAAATCAATCACGTAAAGGCTGAAACCCAGAGTAGCTTAGGAGGGAATATTTAGTAGCAGGCACCAGCCTGTTTCAAGCAAACGTCATACGAGGCTTCTATCTGGGTTAGCCGCTCATTACAGGCCCTGGGCCAATGCAGGCATGTTGCTGCTTCACATCACCCCCAAAGATGCTGTTCTGGAAAAGAAAGGCTGCTGGCAGCCACCCTCCTGCCCCATCCCTGCTGCAAGTCCCTAACACATGAGTGAATGTGGTTTTACTGAGAAAGGAGGCAAGGTCATCTCAAAAACTCCAGCTCTTTTTCTTTTTCTTGCCTTTGCAGTCTTTATCTGCTGAGACACCAGGTTTGTGCTGCGGTGACAAAGCACCTGTGCGTGCATCCCTGCCTGTGCCATCCCCTCCTCTTGGCTCCCCTGGCAGAGCCGTGTGTGCTGCAGCCACTCAAAGGCACAAGAGCCCTCGAGGCACGGCTCACTGGGCTCTGCCCTGCGCAGGCCAACTCCAGCCTGTACATGGGAACCGCAGCCACGGCCCAGCCAAGCGGCTGCGCAGCGCCTGCTTAACAGGAGGTGAGCACATCGGGGAGGGAAGAATGCCACGATCCCCAGCTGGTACTTCAGCGAGACACTCAGGACTGTAAGCTAATGTGGAACCCAGCCAGGACAGCAGCGTTAATAACTTCTTGTTGTGCAGAGCCCTGGTGCACCCCAGTCACCAGTGACAGCCAGGCCCCCGGGTGAGTCACCTCTGCTAGGAAAAGGCAAAGGACAGCCGGGGGTGGACATGAAAGGAAAAACCTATTCTACCAAGTCACCAACGTTCCTCTACAAATGTGATGGGTTTTACAGAAAAACACACATGTAAATAAACAACTGGACACACATCTGCTTTGCTTGCCAAGCAGAAGGCTCAAAGGTGCTTATGCAGCTGCATACATGGTGACAGGGAAGGGTTTTGTTATGAGGGAAATGGGATTTAGTTTTCCCCTACCTCCCTCAGGGAAATTTGTTCACTGGTGGCTGCCAACCTCAGCATCCTCACGAACAGAGAGTCCCTGAGGATTAACATCGTTTTGTGCCACAGAAACTCCCTTTCAAGCCTGTTTGTACTGCTAATTCCAGAAGAGCTTCCTAGGTTTTCCATACCCCTTTGCAGAGAGATTCAAACCCTGAAACAGGTGGGGGCAAGGAAGCACTGGGAAGGAGGAACGCTATGGAAATTAAATGGCACATGGGGAGCAGGGTGCTACACAAAGCTGCTTTTCTATAACAGAAACCATGGATAGGACAGAGCTGGGGAAAACATGGCCATGGAAGGGAGAGTAGACAGAAGGAACATCACGTAGGGGGAACACACTGCACACACCCCAGGGCCTGAGGATCTGGAGGGCATTTGCACTTTGAGGAGGGACACTGAGAACAGTCCTCTGCTCCCATTTTGTTCCACAGCTCCCTACAAGTACTGCAGGACTCTGCAAGGTCCCACCACACTCACTCCTACCTGGGAAGCCTGTGTGGGAATAGCTGGGGAACTGCACCACTCAGAGCAGGGAAAGCATTCCCTTCAGCCTCTCGTTCCCAGGGAAATGGAACTAGAGTAATCAGGAGTGCATCCACACCCTCTCCCTCCTCCCAGCACTCCAAATTTCATCCTTGCAACAGCTCAGGTTAAAGCCATTTGTAGACCTGTTGAAGTCACCCTGTTCTCTGCAGCTTCCATATCTGGTTTACATACAGCCTGAGGCAAGGACCTAAAAACGAGGCAAGGAGCAGGAAAGGACCTGCATGGCCCTCTTCAGAGGCAATACACATGGCTCTGACTGCCTCTCCATCTTTCCATCCCCAGCTTTGGATGGAGCTTATCCAGATGAAAGAGGAAATAAGGCACATTTCCAGTCTAACTTCACCAGGCTGTGGAGCAGCAACACCACTGAAACAGCACAAAGCCCCCTTCTCCCCTTCCAGCTTGTGAGTTTAGGAAATGAGTGGGACTGACCTGTGAGCTCAGGGAGGACGGGGGCACTCGGGAGAGGGGTCCGCTCTACACGGAACTCTAAAAACGAAATGCAAGACAGCTTAGGAACTCATCAATGCCCCGAGGGAGACCCCCAGAGACACAGCAGCCGGGGTCTGCTGGGGGAGCAGTCTGAAACCAGACTGCAACCAGGCCAGTGTCTTCTTTAAACTGATTTATAACTGGTGCTGAAAGGTGCTGGACTCCTGCCCTGACGGCTGAAAGGATCCATTTATCCTTGGAATAGATGTGGCCAGGGCAGGGCCAGTTCAAGCTCACTGCGTAGCCTCAGGTCTGCCCTGGAGCACCGCTCTTTGACCCGGCCAATCTGACCTCTCAGCCCTCTCAGCGGCAAGGCCAGTGGGTGCTCAGTATGTGCCACACTCAGCCTGGCACAGGTTTACAATGAGGGACTTGAAGCCACTACAGCTAGATTCATGGAGAGCTTCCAGACAGCCAGGAGGCAACAGCAACTTTCAGCCAGTCAGCCTGGGCTCACCTCAGACAAAGAGGAAACTTCCCATTCCCAGCCCTTAATATCAAAACTTCATATATCAACCATCACACTGAGGGATGGAGTAAGGAAGGGATGCTCAGAGTTGCCACAACTCTAGAAAATAGCAATAGCAATAGCACAGTTTGTCTCTTAAGTGTACTCTGCCTCATTCCCTGGCCTAGCAGAGAGCAGAGGGGAGGCCCCACAGCTCTGAGCAGCTGCGGCACAGCAGGTTCCAGCCTTGATCGCTGAATCCGTGTTCTCAGCACATGGCAGTGTTAGAAACCACCCAGTTTGCAGGGGATCTGCAGTCCAGCAGATGCTTTGTGAAGGCTGTGAGTGGTCCAGGCACTGTTCAGAACACAACTGCAGTGCTGCAGGCACCTGCCTTTTGCGTGCCCAGGAGTTCCCTGGCACATGGGTTTAACATTCTGTGCTACTTTCAGAGTGGTGGCAACTCTGGTAAAGAGAGACAGACACACACAAAGGCAGTGAGACAGGCAGAGCTGCGGGGCCCTTCTGTGTCACAGCAGCAGCCCTGCGGAGGAGGCCAGCAGAAAGGACGTCGGAGCAGCCTTGGGCTTTTCCTGCCACTGCAGTGTGAGGATAATCCTAATGAAGCACAAGCTGTTCCCACCTATTCCAGGGCTTCTCCAATCCCCCTTCCACATCCATCTCCAATTTAAAGAACGACCAAACAGGGGAAAGGGTGAAAGGGGCAGAGCCTGAGTTATAGACCATGCCAGGGGCTCCCATCACCTGAAGGCAGACCAAAGAACAGAGCAGGGAGCTCCACTCACCAGGGAACTGGTAAGTGTAACCAGGTGCAATGCCAGTGTAACTTCGACTCGCGTAGGTGGCAGCTTGGAAGCCTGGATAACCTGAGGAAGAGAACAAGACTCCATTACTGCAAGCTGGCAAGGTCTGGCTGCTGACAAGCAGCAGGAGCATCCTTTGGCATTAGACAGCAGAAAGGGGTAACAGCAGAAGGCCCAGGAGAGCGCCGGGCAGAGCGCACAACACGTGTGAGCCTGCAGAGGAGTTTTAGAAGGCCCATTTAATTTTTCCTTGCTCCAAACATGTAAGGACATGGAGATTTCCTTCTCAGACTCACAGCTCTGCAGACTAAGGCTTTCTGATGTATCAGCTGGATTTACAAACAGGAGATCAGGGAGGAGGGGGCATTTGAATGGCTGAGTCACTTTTGCACTAGAAGGGTTGGTGAATGCAGGTACAAAGAACATTTCTTCATGGTGCAGGCAGGAGCACAAGTCCTGCTTTTCCCCAGGAAGCTGACCACCTATAGGAACAAGCCTGTGAGAATGCAGGGCATTGACTCACAGATGAATATTTGATTTGAGATCTCCCAAGACAAGAGTCCGTGGATTTCCCAGTGACTCAGTTTGAGTCCTGCTGCTTTAAAATTCAGATGGCTTAGAAAAGGCAAAACCCAAAACCACAGGCTGGAGATTTATTTCCTTCAATAAGTCAAGTGAAAACATTGGTGGAAAAATGCCCTTTTGGGGGTTTTGTTCAGTGACTAACTGCTACTCAGCAGGCTTAGCACTGAGAGCCAGGCTGAGTACACCCTGCCCAGCAACACCAGCAATGATCCTGAGCAAACAGTGCTCTTCGGTCAGCTCAGTCCTGGCTCCAATGAAAGTGAGAAGAGAGAAGCCAGGATCAGCACCCACACTGGAAGGATCATGCTGACTCTCAGATCTAGGCATGAGGTTTTATGGTCCTGGAAGACAGGGCTACAAATTACTTTTGTTTTTCATTTTTTAATTTTTATCTGAATGCTTTTCTCTTGGGAGTGTTGGTTGACATGAAACCCAGCGTGTTTGTCACCAAGTTCTTACAAGACAGTCCCATGATAAATGTACAGGTTTCCCTGCAATACCAGGTATTTACTGTACCTGAGAGGGAGGGAACAGAGTGAGACAACACTCAACTAGAACTTTAAGAGCATTTTAACAGTCTTTAAATGGCAGTGGGGACATTTACACAGACCACAGCTTCAAGTGGAAGCTTAGCGGCTCTTTAATCAACTAATTCATCAGAAAGCCTGTACAAGTGTGGGATGAAGAGGCTTGGGTACAGATTACTCCACACTCAGTTCTGCAATTACATCCTATTCCACATGAAGGAACTGCTGTCCACGTGCCACGGCACTGCGGGACCGTGGAGGAGCTGCCGAGGGGCAGAACCGCCCCGCAGGGGCTGAGCCCACCGGCCCGGTGTCGCAGGAGCAGCCCGGCTGTCGCAGGAGCAGCGGTGGCACGTTTGCAGTTTTTCCAGGTGCCACCAGAGGGCAAGTTGCGATCGCGAACAGGTCCCGACGGCCCCGCACGGGGAGCGCTGCCCTTGGCCGCCCCGCCGCTCCCGGAATAAACCTCTAAGCTGCTGCCTGGCACGGCCGGGAGCGGGGGGAGCGCGGCAGAGCTGACCGGAGGCTTACCCAGCATGCCGATCCCCAGCATGAAGGCATCCATCCCGTAAGGCATGACTCGGGACCGCCCTCGTGCAGAGCCCGTTGGGGACATCACCTCCTTCGGCTGAGCTTTTTTACACTCCACCTGCCACAGGAAAGTAAGGATCAGGCTCGCCTGTCACAGGCTGCATCACAGAGTGTCACAGGACACAGCCACAGAGCACAGGCAGGTCAGGCAGGGCTGCCTGCGTGACAGCACGTCCCAGCTCCAGCCACCTCTGTCAGCCTGCTCTGCTGCTCTTCTCTGGCATCGCTGTCCCCAGCCCGCAAGGTGCCAGCCTTCCCTCTTGCTCTGCAGCCACCGCAGGCAATGGGGAGCTCCAACACTGCTTTTCTCCTCATGGTGTTGCCCTTGATGTTCTACCTGACCCTGTGCCAGAGCCTCAAAGCCTAATTTTCCTCATTTCTGAATAAAGGTAAAACCTGCCCCCTCCCAGGCCACTACAATGTTTTGTGTAACTTCAAAAACTCCAAGCACAGTACAATTCTTTATTTAGTTTAGCTCTCCTCCTTGAGGACTCAGTATTATGCTTGCTTACCCCCATAAGGTGAGTTTCTTCCCCAAACTGACTGCTGTGATTTTTGGGAAAAGACTCAATCTGATTCCCCACTGCAGAGAAGATGCATCAGGACCCAAGTGCCTCGCACCCTGCCTCTGTACCACTGCCCTTCTCTCCCCCACACCTCTGTCCCTGCTCCCCCAGGTTCTGCCCCAGACACTCACCATTTTGTTGTTGATCTCATGGAAGTGGATTTCACATACTTTTTCCACAATGTCTTCACTTTCAAATGTGACAAATCCAAACCCTGAAGAAAAAGCAAAACTCCCTGATCAGGTCAGACCTCTCACAGTTTGAACCCTCTACTCACAGCCTCTTATTGGCAGGAGAAAAGGAGAGTACAATCAGCCCTTTCGAAAACAGCTGTCACTCATCTTCTCTCTCCAGCAAATTCTACTTTTATGCACAAGAACAGGACTGTCCTCTTACAGATTCTCCTCCCCTACTCATCCCAACTTCCCACCCACTCTGAACCCAATTGGTCTCAAACCCAAGTTTGTTGTTTTTCGTTTTTTTTTTAAACTTTGCTATTTGCAAGGCAAACCACATGACTAGTAACACTGAGGAGGATCTGGGCAGATGCTCACACAAAGAATCGGTGGGGAAACCAACAGCTGCTTGCCAGGACATCACCACCCTCACTAAACACACCCCACCAGCAGGAACACCCTGCAGCTCCCAAGCAGGCACTGGCCATAAAGCTTCGTGTGAGCAGGCACAGATCAGCAGTGCAGCTGCACACAGCAAGGCAGATACAGGCACAGTGATTTGCAAAGTTTCACCAAAGTAAGGTTTGTATCTGGGGTAAGACAGGACAGCGTGTTCCTGGCCCCTGGCCCACGCTCGCACCTCCTTTCTCTCACCAACCCCTTTGCTGACAGTTCTGGCAAAGCCCAGCTTGGGTGGGCAGACTGAACTCCTCTAAGCTGACTGCAACTGTTTCCGGAGAACTGCGGCAGGTGGGAGGATGTCTTAAAGCTTGCTGTGCAAGCAAGCTGGGATTAAGCAGAACTTTCCGCTTTCCAGAGCTGGCCAATTCCATGGCGCTGTAAAATAACATTCAAAAGCAGATGGGAATCCACTGCCCAGAACCCCACCTTTTCTCCACACTGCCAGAAACATCTCGCTATAAACTACATCTGTCCGTGCCCAGGTAGATTCACACCACTCACCTCAACACCCATAAGCAGAGGAGCTCAGGAATTCAGGAGAAAAATGTCAAAAGCAGTCCTGAGCCCCACCAGCCTGCTGTGCCCTGGGCTGAGCCCCTCACTGTTGACACAGTGGCTGGCAGCTCTCCCTGCTGCCTCCTAAAATGCCCAACAGCTCTAATTGGACCAGTGACTGGCAGGCACCCATGGAGGAACAGGGGTTAATGCTTCTTCCCTTTCAAGATGAAGCTGGAACAACATCCTAGGACTGCCGAGGCCTGGCAGTCAGAGTAGATTTAATGGCTTTAGAAAAAAAGTAAAAATCTGAAGGGCACAGAGTGTAGCAAGAGCAGAAGGGAGAGTTCCCTCGCTGCTCTGGGGGCAGGAGTGCTTGGAAGTGCTTCAAACAACACACAGGAAAGCAGCCAGCATAGGGCTGTTATTGACCCTGACTGGGAAGAGGCTGAAGCTAAGTTTGCAGGTCAAGTTTTTGCCATTAAATCTCCGAGTTGGATGCAAGTGTCAAGCCCTGCCACATGACCAGGTAGTCGGTTTGAGGACTGACCAGGAAGGCAGGGATGCCCATGGATGGGCTGGGTCCATACAGCACAAATAGTACAGCCTTGCTCCCATCCTGTAACCAGACTCCACCAGCAGGACTGGGTAAGAAAAGGTGACCTGGGAGCACAAGTGGGCTCCAGGCCGAGGAAGGGGCGAGAAGCAGGCACTCTTCAGGCTCTCGTGTCAGCTTTCCCAGAGCTCAGATTACTCGGGACAAGGTAAGACACACACTGCAGGCTGGAGCCACGGAGGTGAGCATGCAGAGGAGGGGGCTGTCTCCTCTCACATATCTGCAACTCGACGAGTTTACAGCACAGGAAACGCACTGGACAAAAGCTCTCTGTGCTGGGAGGGCCACTGGTAAAAGATGCAGATGCAAAAGAATGGGGCGACTGGAGGCAAGATAGAGAGCAGCTGCGACCCGCGTCCCCTGCTGCTGGGATACCGACCCCTCCCTAGGCAAGGCAGGAGGCAAATCCTCTGCAGTAACCTCTCCTAGGGCCAGAAGACAGCTCTCACCTCGGTGTCGGTTGGTTGTCTTGTCAAACATCAGCATCGCATCATCCACCTGCAAAGAGAATGGCTGCACTCAGATTATTACTGCTGCAACAAGCATCCTCCAACACAATTGTTCAGAGCTTCCCTGGCTTTCCCAAACCTGAGGGGATCAAGATGAGACATCCTGTCCCCAAGAAGGAAACAGGGTGTGCACACATATGCAGTACACATAAGCTATCACACCAGGCACTTCCTCTAGCCACAACCAGCATGGTCCTGGTTCCCCCACCAGCCCGGGGCAGGTGCTGCTGGGCTGAGCCCCCTCGGCCCAGCCCCTGGCAGCAAGCGACCCCGATTGTTTGCCTGCAGCTCCAGCCGGGGGCCAAGGAGCAGGGAGGGCATTGTTCCCAAATCCCGGCCTCAAAGGAGAGGAGAATCAAAGGGGGGCAGAGAAGCAAAGCTGGAGAGGGGAGAGGAATAAGGGGCCTCCCAGCGGTGGGGGAAGCGGAGGCCTCAGACAACAGAGCCTGCCTGGGAAAGCTGGGAAGCGCCCCCACCCCCACCCCATGAGGAGCCTTTCCTCTAAGTGAGGTTTCCCACTGCTGGAGGCTGTAATTAGAGCAAATTTACTGCAAGGCCTGAGCAGGGCTGCCTTCCCGGGGGGGNCCTCCCAGCGGTGGGGGAAGCGGAGGCCTCAGACAACAGAGCCTGCCTGGGAAAGCTGGGAAGCGCCCCCACCCCCACCCCATGAGGAGCCTTTCCTCTAAGTGAGGTTTCCCACTGCTGGAGGCTGTAATTAGAGCAAATTTACTGCAAGGCCTGAGCAGGGCGCCGGCCTGGGGCTGCTCTCCTCCCCGCACATCACCGCCTGGTGCCACTTTTCCCCCCATCTTCCCGCGGGTGTTGCCTTGAGGAGCTGCATCCACTCCGCAGGTCAGCCCGAGCAGGGTTAAAAAATACACTTCAATCCCCTCCGTGTAAGCCCCAGTGTAAACCTGTCCCACTGACCCATCCCTCCTCTAATACCACTGCCTTAATCCGATTATGAAACTGGACGTGCAAGTGCTCAGGGGAGGTGGCAGCAGTCTCTGGCCAGCAGCTGCCCTGGCCCTCCTCCTTCTCCATGTGAGACAGCCGCTCCCTGAGCAGCAAGCCCTGCTAGCCCCCAACTCTACAGGATCACTCCCTTGCCTCGCCCCGGGAAGAATCTGCATTGCTGCCTCCTCCTGAACAGCCACTGGAGAGGGCAGAGCACTGCCCATGCCCTGGCACAGACAGCCACGGGCTTTGCCCATGGAGACCCCACAACCCCAGCCAGGAAGGGGAGAGGCTCCTACTCTCAGGCCCCCAGGACACCCAGCTCCACCTCAGGGCCAGGCAGATGGAAGGAGCCCCTACTGACAATTCCAGTACCATCATAAGCAGACAGAGATCATATTTGATGCCCTTGGCATTGTCTAACACATCCACTCCAGGTGACAACAGACAATCTGGCTCCTGCTCATCTCACACACTTACCATCCTGGCTCAGCCTCCCTCAGCCAAGTAAACAAACACCTGAGAAACATGCCAAGCATCCAGCCTGGAGCCACGGGGGACAGAAGCCCTGACACAGACCTGAAGCAACTCCTCAGCAGTTTCCCAGCACACATAGTTAAGGAGATGGGCGATGAGGGCAGTTCCTCATGCTGTCATTCCCCATCACCACTTGCTCCCACATCTGCACCATTTCCCTTCATGGTACAGCACAACTGTGATGTGCTGGAGGGAAACCTGACGTGGCTTAAAAAAAGTTCAACAGGTTTCATTGTCCAGTTTTCTTCATTTTAAAATCTAGATCCATTCCCCCATCCAGTTCACAAAAAGGCTGGAGAAATAGCTGTTCTCCTCCCCAGTAAACACTGGGAGAAAGCTGTGTCAAAGGCACTCTAAGGCAGTGCCACTCCTAGCTCAGGAAGCTGGAGACGACAAACCCATCACAGTGAGAGATGGGCATGAGGAAAAAAAAAACAAACTAGTGTCAATGAGCACAGGCCCACTGCTGACTTACTCTGCCTGACCAGCCCTCCTCCCTGCAGAGCCTGGGAAGCAGGAGCAACTGCAAGTGGCAGAGCCCACTGCACTTCCACACAAACTCCTGGCACAGCAATATCCCAGGCAATGACTGGGCACTGCCACAGCGCTCAAGCACTCAGAGAAAGAAGATGTGCAACCACTTCATCCCAAACCATGCTGTGAGGAGAGCTGCAGCCTTCCTCCTGTGCTTTTTTGGATGGCTCTGCTTTGAGGTGTCTACCCAGCACTCCAAAATGTACATGCCTTGCAAAGACATATTTATTGTAACACATGTACTCTATTTGAAAGCTGTTTCCTGCTAAAACCTAAATCATATACAGTACATAAGTATGTGTGTGTATATATATATATATGTGTGTATGCACACAACTCCAGGGCTTCAACTCTGTGTATGGCTGTAACTGATATATTTTATTGCCATTAAAACTTACACATGACCATCTTTATGTCTCCTTTCAAGGCAGCCTGTGGGCTGAGTTGGGTGGTCTCAGCGCACACCTGTGAGGTAAAGCAGGGCCCAGATCCCCCCTAACCCTTGCTACAGGGGATACCTCTGTCTCATACCATGGATAACTTGGGCAGACCCTCACTCCGAGGCACCACATCCAGCACCCACCAAAGCTCTGCCCGCACCGACTCTACAGCCACCACCCGCCGTAAGCGGGCAGCTATTGTGGTGAACCACCACAATCCCCCCACCCCCGCTCTTCCCTCCCCGCCCGCCACCGCCGCGTTGGGCCTTTCCCGGCTGGGCCGCGCCGGGCCCCAACAAAGGCGGCCGCCGGCGGGGCCGTCGCGATGGCAACGCGGCCGCCATGGCAGCTGGGGCCCGGATTAGCGGCTCACAAAGCCGCCCCGCAGCGCTCGGTGCCCGCGGCCTGTGATGGGCTTCGGGAGGGCACCCAACGGGGGCCTCCGGCACCCCAGCACAGGCGAATCGGCATTCCCGAGGGATTCATCAGCTCGTTCCAACCCCGCGGCTCTGTGCAGGGACACCTTCCACCAGGTCGCTGCGAGCCCCGTCCAACCTGGCCGTGAACCTGTCCCTAGATGGGGCAGCCACAGATTCTCTGGGCAACCCGTGCCTCGCCAGCCTCACAGGGAAGAACTTTATCCTAAGAGCCAACCTAAACCTATTCTCTCTCTTTCATTTTGAAGCCATTCCCCCTTGTCCTGTCACTACATTCTCTTGGAAATGATCACCCCCAGGAACCTGGTGCTTTGAGCTACAGGAATCAAGACAGGATGACTTGGTGCTCCCTGCTTACTAGGTCCTAAGTGTTCTTATGCCTTCCCTAAATAAGAAGGGGAAAAAAGAGGAGCGATTTTTTGGCATGTCTGGGCTAAAATATATTTTTCAAAAGCATCTATCCTAATTTAAAGACCTTAAGTGGTGGCAAATCTGAGACACACTCAGGCTTGTGGCCTGAGGGTGACACACAAACCTTCACGCAAAAGCCATCCAACAGCCTGGACTCCCCTGTCCTCAGAAGCAAAGCACGATCTCCCCCTGAAGCCAACATCCAAACTGAGCTTGCCACTGCATTCTCAACAATTGACTAAAAATCACCCCTGGGACCCTGGCACCTTGAGCTTGAGGAATCAAGACAGGATGACTTGGTGCTCTGGCTCTCTCCTCTCCAGATCCTAAGTGTTCCTGTGCCTCCCCTGGACAGGCAGGAGGAAAGAGGAGCAATTTTTTGTCCTGCCAGGTGCTAATAAACTGTGAGGCCACTTGGAAGAAGAGTGAACAGAGTTCACTCAGAGAAAGCCCTTTCCTCAGAGGGTAAGTCCCCTAAAGAAATGCTTTAAAAATAGTTCCTTTTCACACAGTCCCAATGCAATTCTAGAAGTAGTACTAGACATAAATTACTAGGAAAAAGTCTGTCTGAAAAAACATTTTCTGAGATGAGGATACCATNGAAATGATCACCCCCAGGAACCTGGTGCTTTGAGCTACAGGAATCAAGACAGGATGACTTGGTGCTCCCTGCTTACTAGGTCCTAAGTGTTCTTATGCCTTCCCTAAATAAGAAGGGGAAAAAAGAGGAGCGATTTTTTGGCATGTCTGGGCTAAAATATATTTTTCAAAAGCATCTATCCTAATTTAAAGACCTTAAGTGGTGGCAAATCTGAGACACACTCAGGCTTGTGGCCTGAGGGTGACACACAAACCTTCACGCAAAAGCCATCCAACAGCCTGGACTCCCCTGTCCTCAGAAGCAAAGCACGATCTCCCCCTGAAGCCAACATCCAAACTGAGCTTGCCACTGCATTCTCAACAATTGACTAAAAATCACCCCTGGGACCCTGGCACCTTGAGCTTGAGGAATCAAGACAGGATGACTTGGTGCTCTGGCTCTCTCCTCTCCAGATCCTAAGTGTTCCTGTGCCTCCCCTGGACAGGCAGGAGGAAAGAGGAGCAATTTTTTGTCCTGCCAGGTGCTAATAAACTGTGAGGCCACTTGGAAGAAGAGTGAACAGAGTTCACTCAGAGAAAGCCCTTTCCTCAGAGGGTAAGTCCCCTAAAGAAATGCTTTAAAAATAGTTCCTTTTCACACAGTCCCAATGCAATTCTAGAAGTAGTACTAGACATAAATTACTAGGAAAAAGTCTGTCTGAAAAAACATTTTCTGAGATGAGGATACCATGACTGAAGCTTCAGCACCTCTCACTTAAAGGTGCCATAATCACAAATGATCCATCCAGCCTTGGCCAAAATACCTGGGGGTTTTCAAAGGTTTAATTCCACTCTAATATCTTTCAATTTTCCTGTTTCATTCTTAGTTATCTGCTATGGGGAAGCCAATGACATCCTCATGCAGATTTAATAAAATAATAATTTTCAATACCAGTTTGATAGGAAATGTTGGATGCACTTTCACGAAGGTAGATTTTGAAAGTTTTAAATATTCAAGTAGAGGGTTCGTGGAGATGGACATCTTCCATCTGAACTGCAAATAAAAATATCTGAGCTGGTCCTAGAAGGAATCACAGCAACATATTTGTAGTAAAGTTAGGCAGAAAAACAGTAACTGTTGACACAGCTTCCATATGGAAAACAGAAACCAAACCATCTAGAAACCACTTGGCCATCCTGTCAAGAGACAGACAGCATTAACAACCCTGTGAGGTTCTCCCAGCTGCACAAACAGGACAGGCCAATTCCAGGGAGGATGCATGGACAGAGAGCCTGGCTCCAGGGAGCAGGTGTGCTGTGCCATTAAGACCCTTCTTATCCCACTCTGCAGACCCACTTGCAGAACTCTGGGAATGAGACTTGGCCAAGGGGACAGAGCCTGCTCCATGCCACAGGAGAGCAGAACAGCCTGTCCAGGTGTCCTTGCCCGCTCTCACACAGGCACCTGGCAAATATCAGATGAACCCCAGAAGACCTGAATGACCATTACTGCTAGAGTGTTTTTGGCTGTGTGCCTACCAGATGCGGAGCACAGAGAACCCTTTGTTCCAGAGGCATTGTTACCACAGGCCAAACTGCCTCCTGCCACAAGAGAGGTGATCAGATTCCCCTTCTCCTCCCCTCCCCATCTGTTCATGGCAACCATGTTATGTGTGAGAATTTACATAAATTGCCCTCTGATCTGTGGAAGAAAATCCAAAATCCAAAATCCAGTTGGAAATCCACAGCAGGTTGACAAGTAGCTTTGATCCCTGAAATTTCCAGAGAGCGGCAGATTAAGGATTAATTAATTAACATTCTCCCAATCCAAAGTGAGGAAAATCATGGCCACTGTAAGCACAGAAACAAGTCTTCCTTAAAGACATATGCCATCAGTATCTGAAGGTTTTCTCATTAGTCAGCAGGGAAAACTCATTTCATACACCTAAGTCAACCACCCTATTCCTCTGGCAGGAGTACATGAGTATGGATTTGTGACAGACCTACAGACCCTCATCTGATCCAGCACCTCAGATACTGTGATTTTCCCTCATCGCAACAGTAACAGCCATCACCCCAGTGAGACCTCAGGACCTCTCAGGTCCAGAATTTGGATGGAGTATTAGATGGCAGCCTAAAGGTCAGAACCCTCCTCAGACCCCAGATCTTTTTTCTTGTTTGCTTCCAGGGTATTTTTAGAGAGGAGATCTCTCTCTCTGGGCAAGAGCTGCCTCACAGAGAGGCCAAGCTTTCATGACCGACTCATCCACACACAATTACCTCAGGCCCAGTGAGAGATGCAGACTGGTTTTAAGCACTTTCCAAGCACCCTTGGTGCTGCAACTGATTAGTGAGTCATGCAAAGACGTCACTGTGAATGTATTTCCTGCACTGCTGCTTCACCAAATATAAAAGCACACAACAAAACCATGAGTTCAAAAACCTGATTCGGGTGCAGGCCCCCATTTCTTCCAGGATCTCTGCACTTCTAGTTTCTGTTAAGATCAGCTTCTCTCCTGATGACAAACAAGAGACCAGCTGCATCAAGTTAGAGCATAGGTCTGCCTTGCCCAAAATCTCCCAAGATACCAACCAACAGACAATTTTGGAAGAACATAAAGATAAGGTAAGGATATTACCACAGAGCCCAGAACACTACATCCCCGTCCAAGCTATTGGTGATTTGGAGATTTTCTGAATTCAAAGGGGTGTCTGTGTATGTTAAAAGACCTTCCATGAATTTGCCCAATCATTTTGGAGCCTATGTAAATTTTAGCAACAACATCCTGCGGCAAAGATTTCACAGTTTAGATATGCTCCATGATAAACTGACTTTATTTGTTCTAAGCCTCCTCCTATCTTGCAATTTGTATGACTTTCTTGGGACGAGCTGCACTTTCTCTACCACAAAACTTCATCAGACCAACTCTTGCATTAGAAAGATGATCTGAGTTTTTTCAGTTTTGATTTGAAACAAATAACTTTGCTTACAAGATCAGAGACCCAACAGTCCAAAGAAATTACTCTGATGGACAACTCCTTTTCCTCCCCAAAAATAATACAGAACAACCTGTTCCCACAGGTTGAAGTAGCAAAGGAGGAAGCTGCAACTTGAGCTCCTCTGGCATTCTTATACATGTTGAACTAGACAGAAGACTAGCTGTGCCTGAGGTGGTAGATGCAAGACACCTTCCTCCTCTCTTTCTGTTGCAGGTTTCAGTGAGGGTGGTAGCCTGAATCTAGAGAAGCTGTTGAAATAATTCCTTTTGCTGTCTAAACATCTTCAACACCATCCAATTTAAGCCAAACTACTTGGCTACACATACTGTGAATTAAAGTCTTTCCAGGACTTTTGTCCTACAGTTGAAAAAAATAATCTCCTTCAGAAAGCATGTGCATGGCCTGAGCTTGGATCTCAGAGTGATTCAAGTTTTGGAACCAGAGAGGTGTTTTCTAGAGATCCTGCTATGCTCAAAGCCCTCGCAGCTGCACCTGACAAACCACAGCCAGCTTGAGATCATTTGTCAGTCTCTCTCTGTACTAAAAACAAAAAACAAACAAAAAAAAAAACCACTTTCGTATTTTCTTTCTCAGGAAAACAGCAGCCCATATATTTTAGTCAGAGTTTTGGAAAGGAAAAAACCCCAAAGTGATTCCTCTTTGAAGCAGAGACACACTGTATTTGGGATCCTCTTTGAAGGAATTCTGTGCCTGTTAAAACCAAGTATTTTGATATGAAGAACTGGGGTGTCAGTCTCTCCCTCTCTTGCTTTATCACTAAGTAATAGTCACGGATTTCCTTTTCACGCATTTTCACCTTTTTTTTGCCACTTCCATTTTACAAAGGTGAGAGAAGGTTTTGGACACAGCAAGCGAAGAAAACAAAACACAACAAAAATAAGAGAATGAGCAGAAATGCCAAAATGGAAAAATCACATTTGGGACTTTTGTCTAATGAAATAGAAAACCATTTCCTTTGCAGCCCAACTAAACTTCCATTTTTTTCCTGCTAATGGATGTAGGAGGTGTGCTGCTTCTGACCTAAGATGCACTGACACCAACCACCTTGGTAGACTTGTGAGCTGCAGTTCACGGATTTGAACTGGAGAGAACATTATGATAATCTAATTTGACCTCATCTGTTCTGCAGGCCATAGCACTTCCTCTTGTAATTCCTTCAACATGTACACGCTTTCTGTCTGGGCTAAAATATATTTTTCAAAAGCATCTATCCTAATTTAAAGACCTTAAGTGGTGGCAAATCTGAGACACACTCAGGCTTGTGGCCTGAGGGTGACACACAAACCTTCACGCAAAAGCCATCCAACAGCCTGGACTCCCCTGTCCTCAGAAGCAAAGCACGATCTCCCCCTGAAGCCAACATCCAAACTGAGCTTGCCACTGCATTCTCAACAATTGACTAAAAATCACCCCTGGGACCCTGGCACCTTGAGCTTGAGGAATCAAGACAGGATGACTTGGTGCTCTGGCTCTTTCCTCTCCAGATCCTAAGTGTTCCTGTGCCTCCCCTGGACAGGCAGGAGGAAAGAGGAGCAATGTTTGTCCTACCATGTCCTAGGCAACTGTGGGGCCACTTCAAAGAGAAGGGAATAGTTACAAAGCTCTTTCCTCAGAGGGTAAGTCCCCTAAAGAAATNCAGGAAAACAGCAGCCCATATATTTTAGTCAGAGTTTTGGAAAGGAAAAAACCCCAAAGTGATTCCTCTTTGAAGCAGAGACACACTGTATTTGGGATCCTCTTTGAAGGAATTCTGTGCCTGTTAAAACCAAGTATTTTGATATGAAGAACTGGGGTGTCAGTCTCTCCCTCTCTTGCTTTATCACTAAGTAATAGTCACGGATTTCCTTTTCACGCATTTTCACCTTTTTTTTGCCACTTCCATTTTACAAAGGTGAGAGAAGGTTTTGGACACAGCAAGCGAAGAAAACAAAACACAACAAAAATAAGAGAATGAGCAGAAATGCCAAAATGGAAAAATCACATTTGGGACTTTTGTCTAATGAAATAGAAAACCATTTCCTTTGCAGCCCAACTAAACTTCCATTTTTTTCCTGCTAATGGATGTAGGAGGTGTGCTGCTTCTGACCTAAGATGCACTGACACCAACCACCTTGGTAGACTTGTGAGCTGCAGTTCACGGATTTGAACTGGAGAGAACATTATGATAATCTAATTTGACCTCATCTGTTCTGCAGGCCATAGCACTTCCTCTTGTAATTCCTTCAACATGTACACGCTTTCTGTCTGGGCTAAAATATATTTTTCAAAAGCATCTATCCTAATTTAAAGACCTTAAGTGGTGGCAAATCTGAGACACACTCAGGCTTGTGGCCTGAGGGTGACACACAAACCTTCACGCAAAAGCCATCCAACAGCCTGGACTCCCCTGTCCTCAGAAGCAAAGCACGATCTCCCCCTGAAGCCAACATCCAAACTGAGCTTGCCACTGCATTCTCAACAATTGACTAAAAATCACCCCTGGGACCCTGGCACCTTGAGCTTGAGGAATCAAGACAGGATGACTTGGTGCTCTGGCTCTTTCCTCTCCAGATCCTAAGTGTTCCTGTGCCTCCCCTGGACAGGCAGGAGGAAAGAGGAGCAATGTTTGTCCTACCATGTCCTAGGCAACTGTGGGGCCACTTCAAAGAGAAGGGAATAGTTACAAAGCTCTTTCCTCAGAGGGTAAGTCCCCTAAAGAAATGCTTTAAATGAGCATCCTTAACAGTTCCTTTTTACACAGTCCTGATACAATTCCAGAAGCAGTGCTGGACCCAAATGACTTGGAAAGTCTTAATGAAAAAACATTTTCTGAGATGAGGATACCATGACTGAAGCTTCAGCACCTCTCACTTAAAGATGCCATAAATCAAAGAGATGAAGACCACTCGTGGTGTCTGGGACACCCATAAAGACGAGACCTCTGAAACCTGGAAGGTCCCAGCACATCATAAAGAGCCACCAAAAGAGACTGTGCATCAAAATAATGTTTTCCATGAGTCACAGCTGAAACTGAAGGCAACAGGCTTAGCCCTACAAACCATACAATGGCACATTCAGAGCTCAGAACTCCAGAGGTGAAGGCCACAAGGCTTTCCTCTGAAATGCACTTTCCCACTGATCCCACCCATCAGCCAAACCAAGCTATCTACTGTAAAGGATCTCTCAGTAAACAATTCTCCTGGCCATGGGTGAATTATTTGAGGCTTAGTCTGGAAGATGGTTACAGGCCAGGAACGATGCTTTACACAAGAGCTCTGAAGAGTCTCTCATCTGAAGTGAACAGATGAGTCAGAAGATTGCCCTGAAAACAGCAAGTCAACCTGACCAGCCCCTTGGAAACTCCCCAGAGCCAAGGGGACAACTGCTCTGGCCTCACACAGACTTAAAGCTCTGCATGTTGTCCAGGATACTGGTTCTTCAGAAATGAATCACTGTGCAGAACTCTCCCTCCTGCCCACTCCAGAAAACAGTCTCACACAAGCAGTCCTTGCCAGTCACCTGATGTCAGAACACCTCTCAGCACACAACCATTAAACAAGAGAAACATAACAGCACCACGAAAGAGCTGGAAAGGACTGCTCAGACTAGAGCAACTGTAACTGCCTGTAAAGTGAGTGCCCTGTGACATGCTTCTTTGAATTAGCCGGGATACAGTCAAGGTTAAAAGGGGATTACGCCAAAGACAATTTGTTTTCCTATCAAACACATCCACCAGCAGCACAGGAGAACTTGCAAGTCAAACTGCCTTCAGACTGCACAGACACATGAACACCACTTTTTAGTGGTGACACTCTTGAGGATACCATGTAAAAGCTCTTGGGGACACAACAGAGTTTGCCTATTTCTTCTAGAAAATGAAACCACAGAGAGCTACCATCTGGCAAGCATGAGGATATCCAACCACTTTCTCTTAGAAGTGAACAGAGTCCCACTTTGCACACCAGGACATGCAAATTTGGCTTCAGAAGCTGAACAAAGGTTCTGAGCAGATACTTGTCCCAAACTTTCTGCCCAAAAGTTTCAGCAATATGGCAAATGTAGTTACAAAACTCCCTTTCCTTTCACTAATTAGTGTGCCTTAACATGACATCACTCTTTTGCAGAAAATTTCAAAAGAAAATTAATACCAAGCCTTCATCCCCACACTGCAGCTTCCGTAGTACTTCCCTCCATGACCATGATTCTATCAGCAACATTCTGGCCAGGTCACCACTCATCAAACCATGTTCTTCCCTCCTAACTGGGCAGGAAGGTTCCAAGAGCTGCAGAATCCAACACTTCCTGCCCCAAAGAGCAAACCTATGCACAGCTCCACTGAACAACAGTGAAACAGTCACAATGTCCGGCCCACAGAGGTGATCACACTCGGCACTTGGGTACGATGATCCCCTTCAGTTCCTAATCCCATTAAAAATCTTGGGATCCTTCAGTCTAATCCTGCTGATATCACTCCTGGAGATGCTGACAGCCTCCTCAGCTGAAAGGTCACAACTGAGCTCCTTTCAATCCTCAGCTTCAGTCCAGTCTCACAATTCACACACCTGGCTGTCATGGACCACGGCACAAGTGACTTCCAGCCAACCCTTCCCTGAGTCACCACCAGCCACAGAAGAACCAGACCAACACAAGAGACAGCCTCAGTGCCAAACTTTCTTCAACTATACAAAATTTACACCACTACTTGCCCAAGACCCAGCAGAAGTTTCAGGACCAAAAGACTTATTTTTAATAAAGGATTATTGAAAAATAAATCACAAGGTTTTGAGTTAGAAACAGGCCAAAATCAGAAGTCTGATAAAGCAGCCACTCTTCCAGCATTTGAACAAACTGCAAATCTGTGAGCCACAAGAGGCTTCTGGATAGGGACAAAAATTCCCATAGCTGAGGTCCTAGCAACTCTGGGAACAAGGATAAACTCTGTTTCAAATCACCACAGGGCAGGAGTCACTGGCTGTAGCCCCTACAAGGACATTACAGCCAGCCAGCATCTGTAACTGACCTTTAATCTACTTAACCCTTCCAAAAGACTCAAGCTTCTAATCCCGCCCCCACAAAAGTTCAGAAAACTCCTTTTGCCCCAGAAGCAACAGCTTTGATCCAACATCACTCAAGAGACTTACCTTCCCGAACTGCTCGAAATATTGTTTCACATCCTCCACAGTAGTGTTCACAGACAGACCACCCACAAATATCTTCTTCGTTCGGGTCACCATCTGGAAAAGGGAAGGACAGGAATTCACCAAATAAACCCAGAGCAAGCAGAGAACGAGACTCAAAAGGCCACTAGCTCCCCTCTGCTGCCAGGAAGCGCTTTTCCCTTTGCTGCAGCTGAGCTTCCAATTTCTTGAAGCCCCCTAGCCAAACACAGCTGGTAGATCTGTCCCACACCAGATTCCTGCTCTTGTCTTCACAGAGCCCACCACACGTGCCAGCACCCAGCCACCACTTCCTCATCAGACAATTAAAAGCCTCTTCCTTCACCAACCTACCACCACTCCCTTGGCACTGTGATACCACCCCAAATGTGTGGGGCACTGCTGTCCTTCCCCAGCCCTGCCACTTTGCACAGCCAGCCTCTTCCAGGCAACCCCAGAGGTACCAGCTCTGCTCCCAGGGTGGCAGGAAGCCTGCCATCACAGGCAGGTTCCCCAGGCTTTGCCCTCCCACCCCATAAATTGCACAGCCTTCCAGTCTGAAATGGAATAAGCCTCATTTCACTACCATTCTCCAGTCACTTAAATGGAGCCCAGTCAACACCCAGTTAAATCGCTTTGGCCTCTGCGAGAAGGCAAAGACAAGATCCCTCTGCCACTTGTCACTGATACAGCTGGGACAAGGAAGAAAACTAACTACCCTGAGAGGGGCCATGGCTGCCAGGCTGAGCACACCGACATCCTTTGAACCAGCTCTCCAGCTGCATCCTCCCCTTAGCTGCTTGGCTACACCCCTGCTCTCAGAGGAACACATGGTCCTAATTACCCCAAGGAGCATAGGGCTAATCCGCAGCAATTCCCTGGCTTGGAGAGCAGCCCGTTCTAACACTAAAGCACCTTCTGTCACCAAACTGCTTAATGGAATTAACCCAATTCCTACCATGTGCTTCCTGGCTCCAGTTACTTGGGATACCTGCTCACCAATTGTTCTCAGTGCCTGAACCCCTTACTTCCCTCCCAGCACCAGTCTCCTCTTTTCTCTCTGCTTCTCAACACAGCTTCTCCCCAGCTCTTTCACCCCTAGCAGCACTTGGAATACAGACTGTAAACTTTAAAACTCACATGCAAGAGCCAAGTTAAAGGCAAACCCAAAGTCTAAAGGCAGTCCCCAGTGTGCTGCTGGCTCCTCAGCTAAAAGTTTCTAGCTGCACACCTGGAAAAAGTTCCTGCCACTGTGCATTTTAATGCCAGAGCCTCTTGTAGGTAAGATCCAACACCAAACTCCTTTTGCCTTTTCCAGCGCTGAGGCACACAAGGGCATTTCACAAAATGAAATCCTTCTCCCCTTCCCTGCCATACACCTATTCATCACACACAGGTGCACACACACAACACTCTTCCACCTGTGTCACATCACAGCATGGAGCTGTTCCATATCTCCAAAGGCCTGGAACTTTCAACCATTGTCTGCAACCTCGGAAGGACTAAGGTCACCCTGGGCAGCATTTAATCCACCAGCTCTATCTAGTGTATCCTGCAGTACAACCAAGGAGCCTCCTGGTTCCTTCAGTGCCATGCAAACTCCCAGCACTGTGCTCCAGGTGAGTCCTGAGCAAACCCCAGTGAGCAACTCTGTTGCATGCATTGACACCTTGCACAGAAGGTCCACTACCACAAATTTTGCCCTTTGTCACACAAGAGCTGCCCACAGTGCTTACCTTGGGCTGTGCTCGGCGAGGGAACGCTACCTTCGGGTCGATCTGAAAGAGATGTGGGAAAGAACAGGTGAACACACTTTTCCTGCCTATTTACAGACACAGGGTTTCCTCCACGTCTGCAGCTGTCTCTGCCCATGTGGCACCTTGCTAAAAACCCAAAGAATCTACCTGAGGTGCATAACATGAAGCTGGCTGCAGACATCTTTCCCTCTTAGTAAGGTGTAACCCAGGGAGACTACAAGTCCCAGCATGCAGTGGTCCATCTCCAGCTGAGCGCTGGGCAGATGCACTGAGAGCCCATCACATGCTGGGATTAACAGGCTGGGCTGCACCCTCCCGCTTGGCCAGCCCCTGGGTGCCTTGCATCACCAGCCTCATATTAAAAGTGATTTCTTCTGCCTTTTTTGCTCTCACCCTTCACTCTTCCTACAAGTACAGAATTCATCTGGGTAGTAACAAGACAGAAAAGAAGCAGCGCACAAACCCCCAAACATTTCATCCCTTCAAACACAGACTGAAGGGCAGACAAAAAGAAGCAATAAAAGAGCAGACAGGATGGCACAAATTAACCCGAGGAGCCCAGGCCAGCCGGCTGCGGAGGCTGCGGCCACAGGGATCGTGCTGCCCCTCTCCCCAGGCCGCGCTGCACACAAAGCCGTGATGCCTCCCTCCCTCCCTCCCTCCCTCTGCGGGCTGAGCCTCCATTGTGCCTGTTCAGCTTCCCTATAAACCTGCTGCTGGCCGGAGCAGCCGGGCCCCGCGCCGCCATCCAGGTGCCGCGTGTTCTGCCGGGCTCAGCACGGATGAGCGCGTGCCTACATTGGCCTCACACCACCACCAGCACCACCACAAAAGCTGGGACAACATTAATGCAGCTGCAAGCCAAACGCCCACAAAGCCTTCTCTCCTCCTCAGCCACCACTTCTTTCTTTATAGCCTATTTTTACAGCAACTCCTATAAAGTTACATCACATCGGGGAAGATCCAGACCTACAAATCAGCTTACAAAGACCTGTGGTAAAGGCAGGTTTGGCTCATCCCCACACTTGGACAGGCTGCAGCTGGGAGGGCAGCCTGGAGCATTGTCCCATCAACCCAGCAGCTCCAACAGCCCAAAAGGAAGCTGTGTTTCTCCAGCTCCTCTCACTGCTTTGTTCAGCTTTCCAGCCTGGCTGCCCTCCCGTCCCGCATCCTTTTACTTGTCTCACAGCCCCGGAGCTTGGCCCCCCTGTGCCCTTCCACCAGCTCCTCTCCCTGCCTTCCCCACCTCCATCCTGACTCACAGCTTACAACATAAATAAACTCAGCACGTAGGTAAACACGGGCAAAACTGAAGAGCACAAATAAATTCAAAAATAAACCTTGCTCCCCAAGCTCCATGCGCCAGCAGATTAGCATACTCTCCAGTGCCTCCCTGGGGCATCGGAACCATCCAGGCCCTTCTCTCCCCAGGCACACCCCCCCCCCCTTCTCCACTGCTTCCTGGCTAGTGCAGACACCCACGGCGAATTCTGAGGACAGGGGACGGCAGGAGACCAGGAGGTTGATGGCAGATAATAAGCAAAAACAATAATCTACTGTCTTTTACTTCTCAGCCAGTGTCATTCAGCTCCTGCCAATAAGATGCTTTCATACTCAGCAATGCTAAGCTCAGCCTCATTTTCTCATTACCCGGAGTGTGATCAACTGGGCAGAGATAACGTGTCCTCCTGGCTGGAGAGAGCAGGCAGTCATTTCACAAATTCTTCTGCACAACCAGCTATTGTTGCAGGTAGAGGGAGGCTGGGGTGACTGATTGCAGGCGCAGCCCTGGGAACATGCAGAGGGGAGCGAGTTCGGTGCCGGACTCAAGTTACTCAAACTGGACTGCTCCTTGACTGCTGGAGTCTTTCCTAATTAAAGCAAAGACACCGGTACCTTATTCCCTCATTTCTGGTGTTAAAACAAATAGCCCTGGAGGAGTTGTGTTTCAGTGTCACCCACTGACGTAATGGATCCTTTTCACAAACCCAGATAGAAATCTGCTAAGAACATTCAGAACTGCTCAGATTGTATCCAAAAAACAAAACCCCAGATCAGGCTGCAGTGAATGGAAGTCACCTGAGCTCAAACTGCTTCCAGTTCACCCCACAAGACTTTGGTAATGAAGAATCCCACTGAAGTTGCAGGTGTACCAACAGGCCAGCCAGGTCCTTAGTAATGCTCTTCAGGCCACCTACAGCCCCATTTCACAGCTCAGGTCTCATAACTGCTGTGTTAGCCTAGCTGGTATCAGTGTCCCAAAGCACAGGGAAGGCTGGGAAGGACCTGCGAGACGTCAGGTCTGGGTTTGTCTTTCATTGTACCTCTGTCACTACCTCTGCCCTGCCCTGCCCTGCAGGGGAGCTGCAGATCACTCCCTCCACCACAAAATTCAAACCCAGCAAAAACTCAACAACGGCAACAAAGGAACGACGGGATGACCCAGCACTGCCAAGTGCTCTTCCCAGAGCGCGTAAAGAAGCAGCTCAAGGCAGCAGCCAGCTGCAGCTTTACAAAGTCACGCAAATCTTTTACCTTGAGACTGTAAAGCCAATTCTCATATCAAGTATTTTCAAAAATAACCCTGTAGTCTGCTATCTAGCGAACAAAGAAAGAGGAGTCTGAAAAGACCAAGGCTGTTCTGAAGAATTGGGCCAACTGCCTTCATTAGGGTAGGAAGAATCAGAAGACAATGAAGCAACAAGTTGAGCAGACACCGTCTATCAAATGCTGTTTGCCAGGAGACAACCAAGCCCCACGAGAAGGCTGTCCTTACAGGACAGCAGACCTTTTCCTGCAAAGTTTCACAAAACTCTAAATTAAGACTTAGATGAGTTTGTGTCATTTAACCCATGACTCACAGCAAAGCATTTCACCTCAGCAGGGAAAAGGCATATGGAGGTTCCATGTGATCCCATAAGATCAACCTCTCACGAGGCTAAACACCCCAAAACATCTGACCCAGCTGAAAACTGCACTAAACAAAAAATAAGAATGAAGGGGGAAGAGGACCAAAGTTCCTAACAAAGAAGGCCCTGGCGAAACTGTCCCCATTCTCTGTGCCGTGCCAGCGGGGCGAGCGGAGCAGATGCAGCAGGGAATTTCAATGGCTGGCCGTCCCCGCGCGCCCTGCGCCACGAGGCCCTTCTGTTCTCCTGCAGCTCCCACCGTCCCTCCCTGCCCGCGTGGGCTGCACCGTGGGCTGCAGAGCACCTTCGCACAGCCGGCAGCGGCGGCTTGGGGAGAAGAATGGACAACATGGATTTCAGCTCGCTCCCAGCTCTGAAACACTTCCAGGATTACTGCTACAACCAACATCCATCACTTGCCTTTTCAAGAGGGGCCTATGCCAGCCCAGAGACTCATGACAGGACTAGCTGATCAGACACTATGTTTACACAGGCTAGTGTATAAAAAAAAAAAAGGAAAAAAAAAATCCTGAGCCCTTCTCAAAAGACATTACTGTAAACCCCACCTCAGAGCAAAATTCACTTCACATCACTCCTGGAGGGAGGAGGGCTGGGAGTCCTGGGGATCCAGCCTCAGCCAGGAAGGCTGGGGTGGGTTTAACCAGGAGCTCCCGTGGGGAGGAAGGACCTGTGCACATCAAAGGGAGCGATCCAGGCAGTTAAACAGGAACAGACATAAATCTTGCTGCAACTCATGCCGTAAACCCCAAGAAAGAGGGTCTCGCTCTCCCGCCCTCTCCTTCTGCCAAGATAAAGACTGGGACGCCTGGGCCACGCACTGCAAGAAATAAAACTCTGCAGTTGACTCCTCAGCAGCCCTTGAGCCCTTGCCTGGAGCCAGAACATGCCCCCCTCACCATGCCATCCCCTTGCAGCCCCCTGCCACTCCCCCCACCCCCCCACCCTCACCTTCACCCCAGGGCAGCAATAAGGAAAAGGAATTCAGGGGAAGGCAAGTCACTGAAACCAAAGAGAAGGGACCTCCCACTCAGACATCTCACCCCACCCTTCAAAACAGCCTGCACATCTCCTGAGCACCACAGATTTACAAGGCAGGACCCACACCTTACTCCACTAGTCCAGTGAGCCACCAAATCTTTCTGCTGGCCCATCTGGGGGTTCTCATCACACAAACTTGCAGAGTGAGGGCTGGAGCAGCAGCCGCTCCAAGAAGCTGGTGGTAGCCCACATGGGCAGACACTGGCCACACTTGGAGACAATAAAGTCCTGAACCTCCATGACCATTACAAAAACTTCACCTGGGGAAACCACAAGAGAGTCTCTGGGGTGCACAGAATGAGGGCTCTCTGCCGGGAAGAGGGGATGCACAGGCCACCGTGGCCAAGGAAGCAGGGCCTAGGAGCTGGGGAGCAGCACCCCTGAGGGGGGATCAGCGCTCAGCAGCACACAGGATGAAAGGGCGGCTTCCCTCTCTCCGAACACAGCCACGTCTTATTTCCCGGGGCAAATCCTCATCCCAAACGTGTTCAGGTGTCCCACCTTCGAGAGGGCTACAGTCACTGCCCGGATGGGCCTTACAACCAACGAGCGAGAAGAAAACCATCACCAGGATCCACAGACCCACACCAGGAATCGGCACACGGTGAGCCCTGTGCTTGGGCGGCAGCTAGGCTACCCGCCGGCAAGTGGGACAGAGAAGGGAACGATCGATCCGTATCAGGAATCAATAGTTTACAACCTCTAACTGGAAATCAAACACTACAATCGACGGCTGCTCCGAACACAGCCGTTCCGCCGGTAAATGCACCCCTGAGATGAGAGAAGTCGTCTCACCGTCTTGGAGTCCAGTTCATGTCTGGATTGGGCCAGGACCTTGTCGACGCCAGCCTGGTCCATGAACGTGACGAACCCGAAGCCCCTGAGCCCCGCAGCCCGGGCAGAAGAGGGGATGCAGAGAGAAGAGAGAAAGTTGGTTAAAGTGGCGGTCGGGCCGCGGCGGGGGCGAAGGGAGGCGCGGGCCCGGCCTCTCACCTGGATCTCTTTGTCAGCGGGTCCCGCATCACCAGGCACTCCTTCACCTCGCCGAACTGGCTGAAGTACTCCCGCAAGCCCTCTGCAAGTACAGCACCCACCGTGGGTGTCCCGTCCCGTCCCGGCCTCGCCGCACCACCCCCCCNCCCCGCCGGCCCGCCGGCCGCCCTGCGCATAAAACCCGCCGGCGGCACCGGGGCCGAGTGCCGGGAGCCGCGCCCGCACCGCGCTGGGGGAGAGCGCCCGACCCCGGGATCGGCGGCGGCAGGAGCAGCCCCGGAGCTCGCAGCCGCTTTGTCCCTGGCCGCGCCGCCCGCACCTGCCCCGGGGCGGTGGACAAAGGGTGACGGAGCCAGGCCCGGCCCGGTGCGCTTGGGCTCGCTGCGGCGGACCCCGGAGACCCCGGCCCTGTTCCTCCCGGTGTTTCGCCGCCGCCGAGGGCGCTTCCAGGTCGGGACCAGGACTGCCCTGCTCACCCCGGGATCCCGACCGGGCAGCGGGGAGTCGAGGCGCCTTCTCGGAGCCCTGGTACCTCCGTGTCCCCTGGCAGCCCACCACGACCCTGCAGGGGTCAGGGGCTTCCCGGCCTCGCCGCTTGCTGCCCCGCACGGCAGTGCCTAGGCTGCAGGACCCGGGGCAGAGCTGCTGCCGGGCACCACGGAGCCCCGTAGAGCCCCGCAGCACCAGGTATGCACAGCCCAGCCGCTCTTCTCTGCCCGCGGCTCATTGGGAAGGGGGTAGGCTGGCCCCCAAGGCACCGCGTAGTTTCTTACTCATTCAGGCTGACAGACTCGTGCCGAGCTCCATTGGAGTTCCACTGCCACACAAGTTCATTCACATGCTGCTTCTCGAGCAGGTCTGTGCACTCCGCCTCTGCTCTTGGGCAACCTAGCCCGGGTGGCTGGAGGAGCTCAGCAAGGAGCAAATGAAATACCTGTGAAGTTGGAGTCAAGAGGAGAGCTGAAACTTTGCCTGACTGTACCAAGCATCTCTCTGGGAGAAGGCACTTGTTTGCATCTGTGGCATATCAGAACAGAGCAGTGCTCAAAACCTCTGGTGACAGTGCTGTGACCCCTTCTCATGTCAAGAGGGTATCACTGGATTCCAGGCATATGCTGCTGTGATGCCAAACACCTCCCACAGGCATCCCTGGCTCTGCTCCTTCCAGCATGGGTCCCCCCTGTACCCTCTCACTGCCTAAAGCAAGGTATTGACAGCTCGGGTCAGTGCCATCCTCATTTTACCTTTCTTCCCCCTCTCTCATGACTTTTCTTCCACATCCCAATACACATCCTCTCCTTCCTGGAGAGGAACCACTACACCTTTGTTATAACAATACTTTGCAACAGTATCTTTTGTTACATGGGCTGCAACTCTGAGTTAAATTCATCCTCTTCCCATTACCTCTGCCAAACCACCACTCTCCCACCCCATTTCCTGAGCTGGTTCAGGATCCTCTTCTGTGTCCTGGCCCTGTGCTTGGGCACAGCAACACACTCAACACCAGAGCCTTGGTAGCTGCCCCTGGGAACTGAGCTATGCAGCATCCCAGCTCCTGCTGCCACCGGTCCAGGCTGAGCTGCTTCTCCAGAATTACCCATTCTTCATTCCACAGGGCTGAAGTCATCACTTTGGGTGGAGGTGCCCTGAGAGGCAGCAGGGCTGGTGCAGCAGGGAAATATAAATAATGACATGCAGAAGTGGTACTGCAGCTGGCAGTGACGGGCAGGAGCGCAGAGCCAGTGGAAGCAGTGGTGCTGGGGCAGCACCCCAGCCCTCTCCCCTTGCATGTCCTGAGAAACCTGGACAAAGCTGAGCTACCACAGCCACCTGCCACACTGCCCAAACTCAGTGACGTTTTGCTCCTTCCCAGCACCTGCTCTCTCCCATTTGGAGGGCAAATACTTTAAAGGGGGAACTAACTAACAATTTCAAGTCACCTGGCACAGGTTTTATGTTCCATAATTGCCCAACCTAGGCACACTACTAATGATAATTAAAAACAAGAGGGAAAAAAAAGAAACAAGAGCTCAGTGTTGGACTCACTAAAGGATAGCATCTCTTGGTTTGCTACCAGTGTATTACTATAATTTTGAATGTGTTATTTTTAAGACAGTACAAGTTGAACACTCTGAGGGACACTGTTAAAATGCTTCATTATCTTTTTTTAGTGTTTATTATTTTATTCACTTTTTCTCCACCAAAATAATATTGGAGAGGGGAGAACAGGATCAATGTGACTAAACATCTGTGAAGACCAGAGGAAAAAAAAATGAGCCTTCAGGAAGATTTGGAAGGAGGATGTGGTTGGACCTGCATCACTGGTAGTAACACAGTAACCTACCATGTAACTTATTCCAAGGTTGTTTCCAAAACCATACACCTGGTATTTTGTATTTCCACCTTAGGACCCCGAAGTGCTTTGTAAGTATCAATTCATTTATCTCTGTAATGCACGGGACAGTGGGTCTTGAAAAATCTGCTGATTAGTGACAGTAGGAAGCTTTCCTCATGGAGAAGTAAACATATAAAACATTCCAGACCTTATGATTGGAAAGATGATCTGCCGAATATAAAATAATGCAGCATTGTATTCCTGGGGCTGCAGACAGACAGCTGTAGTGCCTCTGTGGCTGCTGCTGAGAGGTTGCCAAACACCAGCGAGATTAACAAAACTGCTCAGTTTTCTTGCTGCTATTCAGTGTCTCATGTGTGGTAGAGTGACACTATCAAAATCATGTCCACTTCCTGCTGAGGAGGATGATTGGCAAAGCTCTGCCCAGCACCAGTGGCAGACACTGGAGTTATTCATGGTGAGAGGGAGGTTCCAAAAAGTGGAGGTTAGGGGAGGGTCAGGGAGAGCGGCCGCCTCTTTTCCTCCCTCATCATATAAAGCTTAAGGAGAGATTGTCTTGGAGACCTGTCTCTTGCTGGGAGGTTTTGACAGTCAGGGACCATGAAAAGTTTCACTTTTCATTTAGTTTGGACAGTTAATAAACAAATTTGAACTGGAATTGAAATGATTTTTGTAACACTTGCATTACAGTGCTGAAGATGCAACCTGGAAGGTATTAGCTGTGGCTCCATAGGCAGCCTGGGGGCATTGCTGGGCTCTGGCAGTGGCTTCTGGTGGTTCTCATGCCTGCTTTAGGAAGGATGCTGACCCTCTGGAAAGGTTGATGGCAAAACCCTGCTAGCCCATGCATGAGGCAGCCAGGGGTGTCTACCTCGAAGGGAACCCACTGCTCCAGCAACTCCCTGCCTGGCAGGAGCTGGCTTAGGGCAAGAGTCAGGCACACAGGCAGAGAGGAGATATTTAGGGAAATTAAATTATTTAGATTCCACTCAGGTGGGGGGGGAGGGACAGAGTCAGCAATTGGAAGAGACGAATAACTGCAAATGCACCAAGGACTTCTTTAATTCATATAAGAAACCTCAGGGAGCAAGATTCATGGGGGTTTACATGGTGCAGAGCACTGAAGAACAGGATGGGTGGGAATACTGAAGAGAAACAGGGTGGCATGCAAGAGAAACATAGGTGTTAATAAGGAGCAGGAGAAAGGGGGTAGCAAGAGTAAATAGAGACAACTGGGATAACTGGAAAAGGAGTGAGGAAGGAAGGAGGAGACCACCCCAATTACCACAAAGCAGCAAGAGGAATTGGAGCCTCACGGGGAAAAAAAGGGAAAGAAGTCTGCAGGGGATGAAAAATAAAGCATCAAGAGAACTTGCAGCGTAGTAAATTCAGTGTAGGGATTCAGCATAAAACAGCAAAACCAGAGAGGACTCTGAAGGACAGTAGGAGATTGCAGGCTTCCACCCGCTGTCCTGGAAATGATGGCTAAGGGAAAAATCAGAGAGCCCTGCCTGCTATTCTCCCTCTCTACCAACTCCAAAAACTACTACGTGGCGTCTAGTCTCCATGATCCTATCTAAATCAGTCCAGCAAACGAGGGAGGAAGCCCTGACTGCTGAGCTCTAACACAGGAGCTGTTCCATGCATGGAGTGTGCCCAGCACAGCAGCAGCCTGCAAAGGACCCCCTTCCCCAAGGAACAGATGAAAGCATTTTCATTTCCTATTAATTAATTTTTTTAAATACTCCAAAGACTGCATATAAAGTGACAGAAAGCAACAACAGATTTAAAAAATGAGACCTCTCTCCTTGAAAGTGCCCTGAGCTCCACCTTCCCTCTAACCTCTTAGAGTTTGTCCCAGCCTTCCATCAGTCACTGCTTTCTACTCTGTTCTTTCTCCTACCTAACCCCTTCCCAGTCTTCACTTCCTATGGAAAAGGGACCTATCTTAGGGCATCCACTGTTAGGAAGCTCTTCCCCAGCTGAGAAGCAGAGCATTGCCTCCCATTCTTCCCCTTCTCACCTGGAAGCTCAGAGCTTCCCATGGTGGGATACACAGGGTCTCATTTCCCCACCATTAGAAAAGAGAGATGAGGATGGATGCAAGCAAAATCCACCAGATGTGCTGGACTCTTTTAAAGAAGATTGATTAAATTGGTTCTAATGCTCACTGAAGGTAAGGCAATAGGTTTAGTTGACACAGAAAGAGATAAATGTGTCAGGAGAAACTAGCAACTATAAGGATGGCTAAAGATGGGAGAGGGGAGCCAGGAAGGCCAGGGAATTCCCATTCATGAAATTTTTGAAGAATAAATGAAACAAATGTCAGTTTGGTGATTATATCCTCTTTTGTTCTTGCACATTACATGCATAGATGGAGCCTAGAGAAGAGGAATAACAGAGAAATTTAAGGGCTTTGGTCCATGGACTCATATCAGGGCAAGTGACAGTGCAGCATGGGGCCAGGCTGACCAAATATCACCAGACTGAGAAGACATTTGGGAAAGAGCTGGGTGAAGAGGGGTAACAGAAAAAGTTCTGAGTCAGGTTTGAGAGCTGCCAGACACCTTATACAAAAGGGATTTCCTTATTAACATTTTAACAATGTATTAAAGTTCTGAACTTAAAATAAATTCCTATATCCCAGTGGAAGAGGGGCAGGGTGAGCCCCAAACACACCACCACAGCCAACACAGCGTTTCCAATGTCTCCTTGCAGAGACACCGCTGGTGCCTGGCTGCCCGGTGTGCTGGGCTCCAGCACCAGCTCCTCAGGCAGTGATGCTGCACTATCCGTGCACCTGCACATCCTCTGCAGGTCTGTGTGTGTGAATTATTAATCTGGGGATGAAGTCAGCACCATGTCAAGGACCTCTAAAATCTGCCTTAGAGAAGGTCGAGTCCAAGAGAATAGAAGAACAAGGGGAGAACAGGACTCAAGAGAAGGACTGGATTCCCTGCTGAGATGCTTGCAGGAGGCAGAAATCTGGGTCCTGGCACTGTCCCAGAGCAGCACCAGAAGGAAGCAATCAGAGGAGCAAACAGAGAACTTTTGGCTCAACACATGAACAGGAGCTGAGCAAGCAGAAGCTGTTTCTTCATCCCCTCTCTTTCAGGATATAATCGATTTCCTACTCTGCTATAGCACTCACACTGGCTTTTAACTCTCCCATTTCTTCAAGACTTATTTTCTAATCTGAGATGATGGGACCTCTGCTCCACAAATCCCAACGGCACTTCTCAGAGGACATTATAGCATTCAGGTACTACGGTGGTGTAAAGTAACAGGGACTAAGTAACTGTTAAACTTAACAGCACAACATTCAGAAGGTCTGCAGATTATTTGGAGGAAAGAACAGAAAAATATATCTTTAAAATCCAGGGTACATATTGGAGCTCCTGAGATGAGAAAGGTTCAGACCAAGGCAAGTATACAGGACAGAAATACACACTGTAAATCTTCCTAAGCAGCTCAGCCTGTCCTGGTTCCTCAAGGTTTTGCCAAGGTATTTTGTTTGTACTTGTCACATGACTTACATCAGGCACCACATCCTAATCAAGACAGACACCAGTGTCTTCCCAGGCAAAGCTCCCATCCTCAGATTGCAGGAGAGGCTTAGCAGCTCTGTACACGTCACTGCTGCCTGAGCCTCCTCCCTGCTGAAGGGGAAAGGAGGCGAGAGGCTGCCAGGGTCCAGGTGCACTTGTGGTCAGTCATTTCTGGTCATTCTCCTGTTTGCTGTAGAACAGGCTACTGCAAGGCACACACTCACCCAGTGTGTGTTATACTCAGAACTGTTTTTCTAGCAGTGCACCCAGCACAGATGCTCTGGAGCAGGAGTGGTGTCCCCCAGAGAGGAAGGGCTTCCCTCACCTCAGGGCACATCTTGACTCAAGCTTACAGGCTCCCAATCCTTCCAGGCCAGGGAATGTGAAATGAGACGGCTGTTACTAAATACTCTCGTTTCAGCAACCTTCACTAGTTTTTAAATGTGTTTGGAACTAGAAAAGGCTCAAAATCTGTTCTTTGGTCCCAAGACACAGCGATTCCCCTGCCCACACACCCTGCAAGCTGACCTCTAACTGAAGAGAAGCTCTCATTCTGCACTGCTCTAAGTCTAGTGGGAAATACTTTGCTCATGCTGCTACTTGTCCATCCTTGCCCATCTTTTTCTCACTTTTTACAGCCTTAAAGCATTTATCTTTTCACGCCCTTGCCTGCTGTGGATTTCCCTCAAGGCTGATTTTGCTACCTTAGGGTCCTTATGCCATTTTCTTTTACGTGTGGGTTTGGTTTTTTTTTTTTTTTTTTCTGTTTTGGTTTGGTTTTTGTTTTGTTTTGTGGGTTTTTTTGTGGGTTTTTTGGGTTTTTGGTTGGTTGGTTGGGGTTTTTTTTGGGGGGGTGGGGTGGTTTTTTTTGGATTTTTGGTTTGTTGGGGTTTTTTCGGTTCCAGGCAGAACTTTTCCCACCTACCTCATGCCCATGCAGTTCCATGAGCTGAAGTAAACTGAGTCACTGAGCCTTTTCCCACCAGGAGTAAGTAGTGATTCACAAACTGTGTTCCTCAGAGCTCCCAGCTGGCTGGTGGCCAAGGCACTGCAACAGCTAAGGACCAGCCCCCGCTGAAGTAGCTGGCCAAGGCATTATTTAGCACAAGGCTAAGACAGACAACATGGAGATACTCCTTCAAAAGCAGGGTCACAGAGGAGCAGCACAAAACCTCTCTCACAGTGGAGGTGTGAAATGTGTATTGAAACTATCCCTCTAGTAAAAGTATGAATGAAACAGTAACCTCTACAATTCAAAGTTTCTGTCAGATACTTTAATCAAAATGGAGAATAGTAACATTAAACATTTAAGTAATATTAGTATAGTAACATTAAAAAATGCTTAAGGCTCAGACAAAAATGTGTTTAAGATTTTAGTTCCATCTCCATGCCATATTCCCAATTATTCAATGAGCAATTCTGCACTCCTTTTTGCAGGAATGATCAGTGCCTTTTTAGAGACATCAGAAGAAAGGACTCTCATGAGTTACACGTGAAATAGAGGGATCATACTCTGCTTTAAGACATCTTGACTCACTGGACTCGTAATCTGATTATACGGGTGTTTTTGGAATCCCTGTGCAGTATGTCCTGCCCTGCTCTGGCCTTTCCCTTCTGGAGGTAGCCACGTGTACTGCTTCACAGACACCCTTGGGGTTTGGAACCTGCCCACTTGTGATGGATGGAAATAGTGAGGCATCTTCCAAAACTTCCCACTGATTTTAAATGTTTGAAAGAAGCTGGAAAAGAGTAAACATTCCTCTTCCAAAGAAGGCCTGGGAAAGCTCTCAGCACACAGCATTTTCTGCAAAACAAGCTCGTGGTGTCCCATGGTGAACACACAAGGTCTGGGATTGTTAATGGCACAGGTGACCAGGTCGAAAGCATAAGGCTCTGTAATTTATACCTTCTCTATGGTTTTAATTGCCATGCATCCTGGCCTCTGTTTACTGGCACTGCTGGACACCCAGGAAACCAGTAGGAGTGTTTTGCTCTCTCAAATGTTACAATGTTCCTGTAACAGAAAGCGTATTTAAATCACATTTTCAAGGGTGAATCTAAAAGGGCCTCTCTGGTGTTTGAAGAAACCTGGGGATAGAACAGACAGCTGCTAGCAGAGCAGCTCTGGAATAAAACAAGATTTTGAAATAGGAAAGCTGCTCTTACACACTCCTGCTGTCAGGCAAAGCATGCTCAAGTGTGTTGGTCATTCTGGAGCCTTGAAAGCAATGCAGTGTCTGGCAAGTTCACTCCCAGATGCTGGGAGAACAAGGGATTGTGGGAGATATGCAAGCTGGGGAGGGATTTACAGAGAAAAAGCAAATCAGTGGAAGTTTGTTGAGCCTTACTTCCCTTTTGGTTTGTTTTTAGTGAGGCTGCAGTAGGAAAAAATTTAAGATTTTATGCCTGTGTTGCTTTAAGGATAGGAATGCTAGAAACAGAGGCATTTGATACCTTTGCTGCTAATTACAGTGCAAGCTCCCAGTGTCCTGACAATGCCCTTGTCCCTGACCTGGAGGGGCCTCACTGTCTCAGGGTCAGCTGTAATTTAGTTTCAGGTCAGACCTGGGACTCTCCTGCCAAACCAACTGCACTTTGTTTTGAAGTAGAGACCATTTACTAGTAAGTCTGAGACCATCAAACTCATTTCACTAACAAGAAACAGGAACAAAGTGCAGGGCCCCCGAGATGAAGGTCAGTGTTTGACACAGGGAGAGTTCAGCTGCATCATGAAGGAAGGGGCTGTTCTGCCCACTGAGCCTCACAACCACAGGAGCTCAGATCTCCTGCTCTCTTCAATTAAGTGAGTTCATTACAGACAGGCCTAGGGACCAACCAAGCTGTGCCAGGCCCTGAGCAGGCAACAGCACTGTCAGGCCCCACTTTAGAGCACTGCTCACTGCTACAGGGTGGCTCCATTTCACAGGAGGCTCCAGAGGAGCGAGCTCTTCAGTGGAGTCATAAGTTGTTTTTGCTGCTACTGCCTCTTTCTCACAAATTGACCAGGTGACTTGGGCCACAAAAATTCTCTTTTATTACTTGAAAATCAAGGAGTTTTCTCCCTACCTCAAAAAAAAAAAAAAAAAAAAAAAAAAAAAAAAAAAAAAAAAAAAAGTTTCAAGATCTTCAGAGAGAACATGCTGCAGAAAATAACTCAAAGCTGTAAAGGGAAATACTTTTTATCTTCCCCAAATAATCAGCCATCTCAAACTCAAGGGAAAGTAGTATTTTTTCAACAGAAAACCAGATTTTGATTCTGATCTTCTTCCCCTTCATCATACTGATGGAGAGATTCTACTGTCATGATACCACATGGCATTACCTGAAATTAACTTGTCATTTAATGAACAGTTCTTTACAATTTATGTCTTAGTCTGAGCACCCCAAGCATTTTGCATATTGTCAGAGTCCCTGTTCTTTTGCTTTTATGTTGACATAGGGCTGGGTTTGCTAAGGGATAATCCATCCACAGCACATTTTTTTTTTACTTTTAACTCTGCACATCATTGCAACAAGAGACAACTCAAAGAAAAAAGAAAAAAAAAAAAAGGATGAAAAATTTGTGCCAATTTACAAAATAGTAAGAGGTTTTTGACATCAAAGGAAGGTTCCATGTCCAAATCAATAAACACATGAGTGAGACAGACAAGTATAGACCCAAACATATTTTGGAAACAGTAAAATATATTCAGCTCTAGTTGATGGCCAGAGTTGGGGCTGTTGGTAAGATGTAAGAGACCACAGCTACAGCCAGGAACAGCACTTCTAAGGGGTGTTCAAATCTTTCTTTCATAAAAGTTGACTAAAAGATGGCAGCACAGCCTGAGGTGCGTTAACACTTGTTCCCTGCCATGCTGGACAGCTGCAAAGCAGTGTGGCAGGAAGAATTACCAGCATCACAAAGTACAGATGAGTTCAAAATGCAATATTTCTGTTTTCAGACATCACAGTTCCCTGACTGCCTGTACACCCAAACCATTCCTCTAAATATTGGTGCCTCTGGAAATATGAAACCAGCTTCCAAGAGCTCATCTCAATTGCCAGAGCTCTTTGTGGGACAGGTCCCAGCTACCCAAGAGCTGGCTATCTCCTTCCTGACTCCCTGAGAAAACCACGTGTTTCAGGAGCAATGGAATTGCCATACAGCAGAACAAGGCTCTGGAGCAGAGCAGATAGCTTCCTTGGCAGCTGGCCTGCAATGTAGGAGCTCACTCCCAGGAGAGATTAGAGGGAGTAAAAACCTCATTGCAATCACAGCAAAGCGCTCAACCTGCTTCTCCCAGAGATTTCTCACAAGAGCAAAAAAAAACCCAAAAGTATCTCTACAAATAGGAGGCTGCAGGAACAGAGAAAAGATAACCTAGTTAATGTCATGCACACAGCTTTGTTACCAGCTCAGGCAACACTGATCAGTAAAGGACAGGCAGAAGCTCTGAGCAGAGCCTGTTTTACACCTGGAAGATTACCTGGCTAACATCTGGACAGAGAATTACCTCCCTACTTAAAGCCACCCAAGCTCCAGATCTGCAGCTGCAAGGCTTTTGAGTGAGGTTTTTAAATTTGAAGTTGAATAGCATGAAATGTATTCTATCCCCCAGATGACCTTATCCAAGCTCATTTTCAGGGCACAATAAAGGACAGAAGTTACCCTCAGGTTCCCAGGTAGTGCAATTTATACCCTGAGAAAGATGAAAGTACAAACTACTTGGACTCACATAGACTTTGTGTGCCTTTGACTTCCCTGCTACTTCAGGTGTCACTACATTGGCATGACCCCCACAGTGACAGAACGAAAGAGAGGGTTTTCAGTCATTTCAAGGAAGGCTGAGCTCTGACCATAGACAAGGTAATTTTCTGTCTACACACAGAGGACTCTGCACATAGGAGCTGTTTCCCAAGGGCACAGCAAAAGATCCTTTTCAGACAGCTCCCAGGGCTGGAGCTCCTGCAGGGCACCACGTGGGCTCATCCCCAGCCTAGGAGGCTCCTGGGAACAGGGACACAATGAGCATGGACTGCCCAGTTAACCATATGGAGGCCATCTCCCATCCTCTGCTTCACTGCCACTGAAGTAGGAGTCTGCAAGGTGAAGCATGAAGCTCTGGGCAGGGCTGTGCGGGTGGCAGCCCAGCCTGGGAACTCAGGAGCAGCAAGGAAGGAGAGGATGCTGGAGTGGAAGTGATTTGAATTAGAACAAACTGGCTGCTGAATAGAAGCTTTTATTCCAGCATGGAGAAGGCTTTGTTAGTCAAGCACATGGGATGCACAAAAGCCTCCACTTGAATTCATTGAGTTTTAATTGGTTCTCAGGTGGGGGAGGAGATGGGTGTTAGGAATTAGGGATTCCTTAAAGAGGCAATATCATTAAATCTTAACGCCTCTTCCCTCTCACCCCCAGCTTCGGCTTAGGAGTCTGGCCTCATTCAATTGTCTCATGTTAGAGAATCAGAAAAACTGAGGGAGAGAAAGGGTGGGAGGGAGAGTCACTAATAAAGCCTAAAGGGAGATCAATGAATGAGGAGGGTGAGGGGCAGGAGGAAGACTGTAAAAAGAAAGAGCCTGGTTGGAAGAGGAGGGAGGTCACACGCAGGCACGGAAGACAGGAGAACCTCAAAGGGATTTGGGGAAGAGAATGATGCCATTCCAGTCGGTGCTTTCTTTTCTCCCCACATTCCTTCTTTTATTGAACACTTAAAATTTCCCTTGGAGATCCTCTATCTTGGCTCTGTAAGCCTGTGCTCCAAAATAACAGAGTCAATCACCAGAAGGAAGCAAGCAAATGCTGGGATGGGTATGGGGTGCATGGTGCATGTGCAAGGGGAATGACAGCAGTGAGAGAAACCTGCTTGGAAGGATCTCACAAGAGCTGCTGCTTGTTTTGCCAGACATAGCACTTTTCAAACACAAGTTTTGTTACTAAGAGCCTGCCACAGACATAGTTGACTCAAGGTCCTTGTGAGTGAAGAAAAAGAGAGTAATCAGGAGCTAAGGAGATTGCATAGCCAATGCTGCAGGAAGCTCAGGACTCTGCCTAGTGTACAGAAGGGACCCTGGGTACCTGTGAGCCAGACCCTGATGGACAACTGCTATGCTGTGATATGGAACACACATCTCCCAAATGTGTAATGTAATGATTTCCATCAGTCCAATACATCATAGGAGAATGAATTAATGTTGATTTGACTACTACACTTGGAATTTAGATAGGTAAGTGAATGACATACCAAATGCACTGCCAGCAAACACCAACTCAAATGCATTTTCTTTTAGAGTTCCTGACAGAACACTGTTTCTATATTTAAGCCAGACAGTTTATCCTGTAAAAAGCCACACGCAGGAGATATTTTTTGCAGGAAGAACTGCCTACTGTTTTATTATAATTCTTCATTACAAAATTAGACTGCACGATCTCTGCTTGTAGACAGCACGGCACTAAAACAGTGGCACTGCAACTGGTTACTATACAAACTCAAACAGGAGGTCTCTGACTTCTGTTCGAGGACAGTGTGGGACACTGAAAACAGCATTCCCATGGTGGCTTCTCTCTGAGAGACTGTCTGGTCCAAGTAAGTTACTGTGCTGTGAAATCTGAAGGAAACACAAGATCCTCCACTGACATAGCTGTGGTAGAGGGTAGCTCTCATACACTTAGGTTATTCATGTATTTCAGAGCACAGGGGAAAAAAGAGAGATTGGTGAATTCCCCCATTGAAAGTGTCAAAGGATTTACTTTTCTAAACCTCCTACCTGAAAGAGGAACCTAAGTATCATTTAGAAGTGACACAGAAAACAAAGTCTCATTTAGTCCTTAACTCCAACTAAAAGCAGACGTGGTCTCCACCTGGCAAAGGCATTTGTGAGCAGTGGGCCGCGACAGTGCCTGGCACCAGCTACAGAGAAAGCATTTAACCACACGTGGAGAAGAGCTAACACCACTTGCCTTGATTTTTAGTACTCCAAAGTCTACATACAGACTCTGCCAAGCTGCCTACTGTCACCACTTGACCAGTGACAACCCACGAGAGCCCTGCCCTTCAGCAGCAGCAGGGCTTTCCTCCAACAAGGAAGTCTCCTTTGGACAGCTCACTTAGGAAAATACAAACAAAAAAAAATCCTATTACAGAGACATTATTTTTACTTTTCAATAAATGTTTCCTGTGTGCTTCAGCTTGTCTCTTCTCAGAGTACACCTGCATTATGGGTAACAGATTTATTTCAGTTTTATCTTAGGGGTTTTTAATACTTCATATAATTCCAGGCATAATTTCAAATTATATCTGACTCACTTGAAGCAACCAGCTGCTCCCCATCAACAACAGTAACATGGGTGAGTCCATCTCATTGTGTATAGCTCTAAATATGATCCCTGCCCTGTTGGAAAGCCACATCACTCTACACAGGACTGAGCAACTGTACTGTTTTCTAACAACCCTGAATTCCACACTAGAGATAGAACTACTCCTGTTACTATCTTCCCAGCAGCAAAATGTAGGAAAAGGCTGTTGTAGTAAGGATGGGCAAGGTCATGCCTCCAAGACTGCTTCTTATATTTATCCTAGACTTGTTGCCCTGGATGCATTTGCCCTCCTCCCAACAGTTTGCTAGTAACAGCCTTTCCTGTAATTGTTTTCTTCTCTTTCAGATATGTTTAGTTTATACTGCAGTGCTGGAGTATTAGTTTTCATGATTTCACCTTGTTTCTCCAGAATCCCCTATTTTGTAGCTCTCAATAGAATCAGACCATTTATGCCTTTGGAAAGAAAAGTAACAGGGGAAAAAAAATCTCCCAGTACTCTCAAATATCTCATTGCTCTCCTATGGCTTTCAGTAGATGCCTTTGGTAGTTGGGATCCTCTTGCAACATATTTCCTAGCAAGTACCATTGCCACAACCTCTTGGTATGCGACAGCAGGCACTTCTGAACTGCTTCACTACACAAGCCACAGATTTGTCTGTCACAAACAGTGTCAGTTATCACAGCATCAAATTTGCTGTGTGCAGCAGGTCTCCAAGACTGCCATGAATTAAAAATTGTTTTGCTACCTCTTCTCAATGCTTGATGGGACAGGTATCTCAACAATCAGCAGTGGCTTTGGGGCAAAGTGTGACTGACACATCTGTATCAGCTATCCAGTTAATTTTATTCCTGGCCTGATTCATTACATTAAGCCTCATGATGCCCACCATATTTCCTCCTTTCCAGGCAGGAGAGATAGCAAAACCATCGTTTCAGCTCCAGAAGCAGTTTAGCTACGGCTGCTCCACCGATTAGACTGGCTTCACCTCACAGGTCCTCCTGCAACCAGGAGATTGCCTCTTTCTTTTCGAGTACTAAAACCACAAAATGAATCCAATCCTAAGCAAAACTTAGCCTTAACAATGTATCACTGACAATTTCAACAGGACCACAACAGAAATATCCTGTGCCAAGCTACTGGTCAGGCACAAACTTTTACTTTCTGTTATCCTCTGGGGAGGGGCTGATTTCTGTGGCTGCTGACAATTTCAAGAATATGAAAGCCACCTACAGCACAGGTCTTTACAAAGCTGCTTAGAATGTTCAAACAAAACCAAGCCCTGCCATCCTTGGAAATCACCTGTTTCTGCTCCAACGGATAAGCCCTTGGAAGGACACTGGGAGCACCCATCCTTTGCTCTGTCAAGGGCCACATCAGCATCATGTGCTGAGCCCAAGGATTTCCTGCAGATTGCAGCTTCTCATGCTACTTCCTTTGAAATTCCAGCCCCCAGGCAGGCTCCATAAGAAGGCTCCTGCTCCAGCCCATGCCAGGGCTGTAGTACCTGCAGGACCAACCACCAGAGCACTCACAGCTTCTCTGGGCCCTCAGACCACATCCAAGTTTGTGCAGGAGGAAGCCAGAGCTGCACTGGAGCCAGGCACTCTGTGTTACAGACAGAATGAGGCTAGGATGACTAATGAGAGAAGCCAGCACTGCAGAAGCTTTCCAGTCCAGTGCCCTCACAGGTTTCTGTGTGAGACGATAGCATTTGCACATTTATCAGTGTAATAGTGCACACTTACTCTTCTTCAAATTTGAACAAACCTGCACTTCCATTGCTCTGCTGGTCAGCGGACCTTACTTGGAAAGAGCTTTACAAATGCACATCATTACTGGTAACAACACACAAGTTTCCACTGGGAACTTCAGGGAAGAGCTCTGCACTTTGGTACATTCACTCATTGTATCTAAACATGTTATTTCTCTGAATGATACCAGTGCTCCGTCTCCTGTGTTTTGACAGGTAAGTAGATGAGGGGCACTGTGACTTTAAGAAGGTCATTTCCACTGTCCTGCCGCTGTAATTAGCCTGCTAAAGAAAGGGCAGAGGCTGGAAATTGGATTGAGCAAACCAGGCTTTAGCCGCAGGATGAAGGCAGAGCTCCGGGATTGTTATGTTAATCACCTGAGCTCAGCAGTCCCTGCCCTTCAAACAAGCACAAACCCGGTGCAAACCCAGGACCTCTCTGCAAAGCAATCCAGCCTGGCTAAGGCTTCAGCTGCCCCAGGACTTCTCCCTCCAACTCCTGGGATGCAGGGGCCACCCCTGTGGACAGGCTTGGTGGCACCTGGAAAGGATCCTCTGCCTGGCCACAGCCTCAGCCCGTGGTCACACAGCTCCTCTGATCCAGAGCACCGGGACATAACTGCCAGCAGTGGGACCATTAAATGGGGGTCACAGGTGATGCTGTGAGCTGATGGGCCAGGGCTGCTTCACACCATCGGAGGATCCAACCCCAGCCGTGCTGAGTCAAAAGCATGTCTGAAAGCACAGATTGCTTACTGCTACTTCACCGATGAAAAATAGCTTTAAGAACAATAGCCCAGATTAGTATTCGGCATAATAATGGCTGTAGGCAGCAAGACAGCAGGCGGGTGTCAGCCCCTCTGCAACAACAGCACAAGCCCCTCAGGTCCCTGGGCCACTGGCTGGGTACTCCAGTCCAGTGTCTTCAGCACCAGAACTACCCCAAGTAAATCCCTGGAGCAATTCCTGGGGGTACAGCCCCCAGCCTGCCCCTCTCTCCAGGAATGCAGCCACACTGTGTGCCAGAGCTGTCACCTGCACCAGACAGTGGTGTCACCTCAACAAGAGGTGCTGCACAAGCCAGCAGCAGTGGCAAGCTTGGCCCAAGGTGCCCCGTGTGCTGTAAGCACATGTTTATGGCACAACCAGTGAGAGTTGGCCATGAATTGCTCCCAGCCGGCTGCCTGCTGCCTCCTGTTTTGTCCTCTCCACCTCTCCCCTCCACGGGAAGGGTTTACCTCACTGCACTTAACTAGCTCGTATCCCTGGGAAACGTACCATTTTGTCTCCTCTCTGCTCAGAAACTTTGGGCTAACAGCCCTCACCACCACCACCCACCTTCTTTTTAAGGCAGCAACCCAGGCTGGCCATTGTCCCCTCCTTTTGCCCCTGTTTTCTTAGGGCAAGCCTGTGCTTCTCCCCCGCATCGGGACAGCTGGGGCTCCGCGTTACCTCCCTTGTTCTTTGGCACATTTTCTCACTGCACCCCTGCGCTGCTGGGGAGGGGGGAGGGAGGGGAGGAGGATGGGAGGGCAGTGTCTGGCTCCGCATCCAGCGCGCCGGATGGCATGGTTTTGGAGAGGCCTGGCTTAGTGAAGTTATTCAAGCCAACGGCAGCCTGGCAACCGGGCGGCCACAATGGGAGTGCAGGAGGAGGAATGTTTCCACATGCCTGATCAATGGGAGCAAGGGAGACAGCAAAGCAAACAGAAGCTGGGAAAGAGACACAAAGAGAAAGCAGCCTTTTCTCTGCTCAGTTCCTTTCATTTGTCACAGCTCTTTGTGCAGCTGATGACAACGGAGGCCCTTCGGAGGCTAGTTTTAGGGAGTTTGGTTTTTCTAATTAAATAAAATGCCGTGTCCTTCTTATTCACTTGTCACCTTCCCGCTCGCCAAAAAACCCCCAAGAGCAGCCCCATCAGCACCTCAGCCTCCAGCTCCATGCACATCCCTGGAGCCCCAGGCACCACTTTCCCCCTGGGAAGGTAAAAAGGCACAAGCACCCCCTCACCCACTCAAGAGCAGCTCCTCCATGCTGGACACGCTGCCCTGCCCAAGCGCTGCCAGGGCCCTGCTCAGGGGCTGCAGCACAGGCCACCCGTGGCCCCCTGCCTGCTCATTACGGGAATAAAGAGTCCAGCGAAGGACAACTTCTCTGGAGGTGGCGTGCTCCTGCAGCAGCTGCTGACGAGACTAACGGGCAACTTTCTATGGGAACGAGGCAGTTCAAAACAGGGTGAGGGGATAGTTGCCTTGGCAACTGGGGCCATTTCTGCTGCGGAGCTACAATTTCCCTCAAAATGTCCCAGACAGGATTTACCTGGGAGCTGACTGTGGGACAGAAACTCCTGCAATCTGCAAAGTAGATGCTTAGAGAACTGATGGAGGCAAACGAAGGGTGTCAGAACAGAGGCACCAGCGTGCTGGTGCTGGGTTGTGTGGTGACAAACAATCCAGTCCTGTTGCATAACCAGTGGTGGGAGCCCAAAGTTGTTTCCTCTAATTACTATGCAAGAGTTCACAGCGACAGGCCTCCTCTTGTGCAGGAGTTTACAGGAAAGGTCCTCCCTGGCTCCAAGGCATCACCAAGCAAACTACCAGGAAAGAGAGTTTGGGGGTAAGCTTTCCTCCATTGAGGCCAGAGGTTATTAGGTCTCTTTTTCAAAAAGAAGTCTAGCTGAATGTATGTAGCCCTGAAGAACAGAGAAATCTCCTGGTTGCTGAGGAACAGGATAGGACATCTGCCTCCTCCACACTTCCACAAAAACACATGCTTCCCCCTCCTGTAAACAACTCCATCCCCAAGCAGACAGGGCTGCAGCAGCTCAGCTCCAGCCCCCTGAGCATCATGAGTGCAGGAAAAGGACTAGTGATCCTGCATGTGTCTTAGGAGGAGGGAACTTTAATGATCATGGCAACATCTGGGGTCTCACCAGGCTTTTGCTCAGAGTTAGTGTCAAGCTGCAACCAGACCATGAAAATGAGCTCCAGCAGTACAAGTCAGTGAATGACAGCATGAGCTCAAGGAAATAGAATGAACCTTGGTCCAAATCATGGATGTAGCCTTGGTTCAACAGCACAAGAAAATTCCTGCCCATTTCCAAAATCCAAAGACACAAATAGCTAAATGCAGGCTTCTCAGTCCTCATGGGCAGATGTTCCAGACTGTCCAGGAGGACAGCAAGTTCTTTTGTCAACACCTCTTTCTATTCTCAGCATTTACATTGAGCTCAGGACCTCTTGGGTCTTTAGTAGTCTTGTGTCTCAGTCAATCAGTGGGACCAATATTGCACCAGTCATTTTGGCAGTCAGGATCTGAAGTGAGAAGGATAGGATGTGTAGCCTTACCTGCTTCCATCATCACTCCACCTGAATTGCACTTCACACCCTGCTTCTCTACACAGCCCTCTCCCTTGGGGGTTCAGGCACATCCCTGCAGGCAGGTCAAAGAGAATCCCACAAACCATTTTTCACAAAAGCTGAATTTCAGCAGTGCTGGCGTTTCTTCTGCCTCATTCTGGAGGTATCAAGGGGGTGTCACGCCTCAGTTTCACTGTTTTCTCCACCTTCCCACAGCATCACATGTAATGCTTCAATGGCGAATAATGTTCGTGGGTTCATTTAACAATGTAATTGCCTCTAAATAATAATAATTACAATTTCTTAAAAAAGAGGATTCTACCCTACCCCTTAACACCAAGTTATTTGCTGCCATATAATCAGCAAACTTGCTTTTGGGAAGCGTCTCAATTTCCATAGTGACTATGTCATTGTTGTCCCAGTCCTGCCTGGCTCTTCCACTGCCCCAGACATGTGCTAAGTGCCAGTCTGCAGATGAATGAATGGGAGCCTACCCTCCACAACTTCAGAGAGAAAACTAACTCCACAGACATCACCTCCCCCTTCAAACTTATTCTCATGTTCCTTGAGCATTTTTGTAAGGAAGGAGAAATACACCTTCACTTCTGCTCAAAAGATTGCTTTCATTAAGGCCTCTGTAGATTTGCAATGGCAAGTATTTGACCTGCTTCAAAAATATTCATGAGACTCACATGCATTCAGTAAGGGCAGACAAGCAAAATCCTCAGCTCATGTTCTCCTGTGGTCTCAGGGTGCTGATGGCAATATACATCCTAATTACAATATATAACATATTGAGAATGAGACCTTGTCAGCTCTGGTGACACTTTCTTCGAGTCAAAGAATCTGGAAGTGATTGTGATTGTTTCTCAGTAGATCAGAAAAAAGTCTAACCACATGCAAATATTTTTGTAATTACTCTTTTCCCTGGCCTCTGTGAGAGGCTTTCAAGACAGGCCACAGGTACCATTCGAACTGTACAAGGAAACTTAGACAAGTCCATAACTGGGGTTGTGCAGAACAGCAAATTGGGCTGCTACTATGCAGAAAAAAAAAAAAAAATCCTCAGGTACGCAGACTGCCAAGACAGTTCATTATAGCATTATAGAGATTGCTCTTCTTTACACACAGTGAATGGTGCAGTGTGCATGGGCAAAGCAAGAAGGAAAAGCAGCATTCGTTCCCCACAGAATTCCAAGCAGTTACTGCAGACTTCCAGAAATATTGCAAAGCAGTGCAAAACACAATGCAAGTGGTCCCTTGTGTGGAAGAAAAGCAAAGTGTACTCCCTCTGAACACAATCACTGCAAGGTAGAGCAGGTCTCACAGAGCTGGTGCTGCTCTTTCACTCCTGCACCTGCTGTGAAGACACCATCCCAATAAGTAGCAGCACTCTATGACTCCCTGCTCTGCCTCTCTCAACAAGATCCTTCTGTGCTGCCTATGGATTCATCTCAAGATAACATTCTTTGATAGAAGGACAACCTGCTGATGGACACATGCAATTAGTAGCCTGCTGACAGGAGCCCTTTCAGCCTGTCTGTCGCCCCTTTTACTCAGGTAAATCTGGCACAGTGATCCAGCCACTCATCCTTTGTTACAGCTCTATAAAGAGGAGGAAATAATTCAAAAAGTCTTAAAGGGAATCTCAGGGTGGAAAGAGAAAACCTGACAGGTATTCCATAACTGAGGGAGAGGCACCATTTTATCACTGTTGACACAGCTCCCACTACTGAATCAATAAGTGCTTGATCTTTTTATGATCCTCCTTAGCACAGGTAACACCACAACAAGGCAAAGAGCTACCTCCTGCAACCACATAAATGAGCAAATCTCAGAGGGAGAAGGAGTGGGATGGACAGAGAACATTTCTCTCACAAAATACTGTGTTCATCCCAACTGAAAGGGGAATACTTCCTCTAATAGCCTTTCTTTCAGTTTTGTGACAACGTGACCCTGATGCAGACAGTGCACAGGTGATGAAGAGAGTGCACACAAGACACCTGGGATGGTGGGACAGCCCCACCAACCTGCTGGCCTCCTGCAAGTTACAGAGTACACACCATACCCAGCGACCAGATCTCCCAGCAGTCTAATTACACAACCTTGCCACAGGGATCAACCCCCAGGAAAGGAAATTCCTTCGGGCATATCACATCAGATCTTCTTGAGATCCTTCCCACTTATTTAAGTCTCAATCCCACTGGCACACATGTGCCACAGCCTCGCATAGTTGTTTTCTGAACAAAACTGGAAGCAAAATTATTCCAACTCATTTTGGTATGGAGCAAGAAAAACAACTTCACGTGGCTACAGGACAAACTGCAAATGTTTACTATAACACCCTCTTCCACCCACAGCCCCACATCCTGATGAAAATCAGAGAAACCCATGCCTTGGGTACAGCCTGTTCTTGGCCACAGCACATGTGGGTGCCAGAGACAAAGCACAGGGCAGATCCAGCCCTGTTTACTTCACCACTTGAGACCCTGACCTTGATCATTCACTTGGCAGAGGATGCATGTGGTGTTCAGAGGTTGCTCTTTGCAGTGTTCAGGCTTTTCTCTTTGCTCACAAATATGTTACACAAAACACAGCCTAAAGTTACCACAGGTTTTCATAGCTGTGAAAACCAAACATCCTCTCTATGAAAATCCACCAGTTTCCCTTTAGCCTACCACAGCCTGCTCAGACATTCCTACAAACCCGAGGAAAGTGGCTTTTAAGGCTCATTTGCAGACCCTTACAGGATTTTCACTAGAAATCTGGACCTATACACAGTGACTTCCAGCCTGCTGCAAATACACCGCATTTCTGTTGTCAAACATGTAGCAAGAATCCTTACAAGCTGGAGAAGCAGATATTAAGCTGGGTCAGTCAGGACAACAGGAAAATATTACAATTCATCGTCTTTACCTAGGGAAGGAATGCTCCTTAGTAAAAAAAGCTGAGAGTTGCAGAGAGTTTAGGCACACTGACTTATGTAGCCCATCCCTCATTTTGCAGTGATCAGCCAGACTGTGCAGTGCAAGGGAGGAATCTCTTCCAGAGATGGTTTGCTCTCTGTCTTAGAACAGGGGACCAAAGAGCAGACATGTGAGTGCTATCCATAAACACTGAAATGAAAAAGCCATTCATACAAAGCCATCAGTACCCTCCTATACTCTGCTAAGGTCTATGACCAGGCACAGAAGTGCCTTCCTAATGGCTCTGCAAATTCCCTTTCAGAAAGGGCTCTGACAGCTGATCTCTGTTACAGCACTTAGCACCTGATGAGCAGCAACCCGGAATGGGATGCTTAGGGGCGGCCACCGTGATGTGTGATGTGCGATGTGCGATGTGCGATGTGCGATGTGCGATGTGCGATGTGCGATGTGCGATGTGCGATGTGCATCTCAATACTGGGGCCCTGCCAGAGGCAAAGTCCTGCCCAGATCTGGGGGGAAGTGGATTTCACCACTCCGAAACTGTGTCAGTGCAGCAGGTCAGCCCTCTTCTGCATTGTCACTCTGTCCAGCTGTTTACAGACAGTTGGCTTGAACTCCAGGAGCAGAAAAGTCACTGTTTCATTTCCTCTGTCATCTGCATTGTCTTAGCTCTAAAAGCCATGAGAACCCGCAGAGACAAATCCACCCACCTCTGCAATTCCAGAAGTGTTTGCATCCTTCTATCATACTAAAACTGCCACACTAATGGTGCCTAGCAGCAATTCCCCATCCTGCCTCTTGGCCAATGTGAAAATAACTCTGTCATGCTAGAGGAGTTTGTCAGCTTGTCTCACACCCAGTTCTGGGGATACTGGTGTATGGAAAAGGCATCTCTCAACAGCCCATCATAAAAACAACCACAGGGCTGAGTACCGAAACCGGCCATGGGATGTCTGCCCAGAGCTCCAAGGAGCTAATTTGAACCAGGCCGAGCTGTATGGACTCAATAATTAAGAAAGAATGTAATGAAGTCAGTATATTAAGGGGTGAGAATGCATTTCAGGTCTAGAGAATTAAACCATTGTAATCAGAGAAGAAAAAAATATGAAGTCAAATCCTTGCATAGACCTTGACAATTCCCTCGGCAGGACAAACCTGATGACTAGTTGTTGTTTACAACGATAAGGTCAGAGGAAAGGCCATTTCCTCTCAACAATTGTCAGAAAGGATTAAAACCTGCATTCAGGCTCGCTTTGAACTAGCAGGTACTCCATTCCCCGATGGTATCAGGATCCATTCAGCGAGGTCTCCGGCAGCCTCCGGGGCATGTCTCCATAATGCCCCCATTGTGGAAGTATGCACAACACCGCTTCCTGCAGTCACTCCATCTTTATGAAGCTTCACCCTTGTGGTCTGATACCCAGGGCAGGAAGCAATCCTGCAATCATTGTTTAATTAGTCATTTCCCAAGTCTGCCTCAGTTGAGCGTTGCTGCTGCTTGTCAGCTTCTGGAGAGGGAGGCGGGGAAACAGAAACATCACCACCAGATTGTGAAAGAAGGGTTGCTCGTAGCGTTTGAGGCGCATTATAACGCAGCTCGACAGGCCACATCCTCCATTTCCTTTTTTTTTTTTTTCCCAAGTCGAAGGATTTGAGCAGATGAAGGGGCCATTGCATCTTCTGCAAGTCAAGACAAAAACTGATTTATAACAAAAGTGGCTTTATTTTTGTTGATTTGTTGTTATGGGCTGGGCTTTGATTGGCTTGGGTTTTGTTTTGTTTTGGTTTATTTTTTCCTTGAGAAATAGCGTCTTTGATACAAAGCACATACTGCAAGAGAGGTCTGTTCCAGGAATTCCAATTGCATACTTTCCTTTGTGGAAGTCAGTATTGACCTGAGAGGTTGGATCCACGCAGTTTCGGCTTTTCCAAGAGGAACTTCTTAACACACAGTCACCAATTTGAAAAGAATGAGAGTTACACAGTATTAAAATATTTGTTTAGATAATGAGTGTTTGTGTGTGGATAAATGGTAAACGAAAAAATATGTTTGTTGAAGCCCAACTGTTTCGAAAAACTTTGATTTCTTTAACAAAATTAATGTGGTATTTAAATAATGTCCAAAATGCCTATTTTGGCATTTTTGATGTACTGCACATAGTTGAGGAAAGCTTTCCAAAACAAAACAAAACAAAACAACCAAGAAAACAAACAAACAAAAAAACCCAAAACCAAAACAAAACAACCCCCAAAAACACAAAAAACCCACCCACCCACACAAAAAAACCCAAAAACCAAAAAAAGCCACACAAAAACAACAACAAAAAAAAACTCAAAAAAAACCCACCAAAAAAAACAACAAAAAAAATTATATAAAAAGGTAGATGAAGCTATATAAAATAAGCATTTTTTTTCAGTTTAAAGACACTGAAATCAGAGGAACTGCTCTGATTAGAAGAAGACGACGTTTTCAGAGTTTAATTTTGTAAGAAAGTTTGATCTAAAATGTGATACACTCTGGAATGTTTTTGAAATCTCAAAATTTCCCAGTAAAATGAAAACTTCTCTCTTTCTCTAGTCCCAGTTTCCATTACTGCAATGAAATAAGTGGAAAAGTTGTGTATGCAAAAAATTTCCTTGTGACAGTAGGACAACTCTACTTTTGATAAGTGTGTTGTGAAGCAGGAAAAAGAAAATCAGAAGAAGAAAAACCCCAGATCAGTGATCCCACTGAGAAATTTACATAAATTTCAAGAAACTGGAATTCTCAGAAGACACTGGAAACTGACTCCAATGGGGAGTAGAACTGGTGAGGGAATTATGAATTTTTGTTGTTATCATATGAAAAGTTCCCATTCTCTCCACAGATCTAGCATGTAACTTCTTATAACCTTGTTCAAATCACATTCTGTAATATGCTGGATCAGTCCCTGCACAGGGCTAATGCACACAGCTTCCAGCAGCTCAGAGTGCAGGCAGAAAAAAAAACTTATTTGCTACAAAAAAATGGTGCAAGTATGTCCTCGGAAGGGGTTTCCCCCCCTTCTTTTTCCCACTAAGGCTATACTAACCTTGGCAACAAAATTGAGAAGATATGGAGATGAGACAATTTCACATGAGCATCCTCTCTCCTTAGCCACCCAAGGAGACAAGTGGCATCTTCTCCATGCTCCTTTCCTCTGATTCCATGACAGTTTCCCTTTCTGCAGTGATGTTTCTGGGACCACACTATGCTCCTCTGTAATGTGATCTCCCTCTTAAGTTGAGGTTTCTTGCAAAGTGCCAAAGCACAATAAGAAAAATTATTGTTAAGACTGACATGGATGAGAGAAGGGTGCACGAGAGAGCTGTGAGAGAGCCCCGGAACACCTGTGAGGTTGTGGGCTCCATCCCCTCACCTGGGGGAACAAAGGCTCAGCACCCAGCATTGCCATAGCACCAGCAGCCATCAATAAATTGCTCATCTAAGAAAAGAACAGATGTGGCAAAGATTGTTCCAGGGTCTCTAGCAGACCACAGCCAAAGCAGAAGAGTCTAAATGTGCTGGGCTGGGATGGCAAGGGAAGTCACAACTGGGTTCAATCTAGGGGGAATTATTCTTACACTCAATTCATCAATTTATGGGCAAGCAATTCCACAGGCAACGTTGACTTGATTAAACAGAGACATAATGACAGTGAGTATAAGGAAGCATCCAGCCAAGTATGCAAACTAGCCTTCTCAGCCTAGAATAAAAGCTGTCCAACCAATAATTTCATGCTTTTATCTATACGATCATTAATACAGATACCAAACAATGCCAGCTCAACATGGTGTCAAAGGCTCTGACAACCTCTAATTGATAATAAATAATTCAATTTCTGTCCCGGTCCAAAACTGCTGAATCTTGGGACATGTTCCAAATAAATGATTAAAAAGAACTTTGAATGTAATTATATCTAACACAATTGGGGATATTGCCCAGATGAAATTTACAGCAACTATTCAGAGCTACAAAATTTCAATGACACTGACAACTCCTCATGCCCACTAGAAAATGAAATGTTCTTTACCCAGGCAATGGCACAGAGTGCATTTTTTATCAACAGCTTTATGCCAGCACCTCACCCAGGCCAACAGTGCTTCCCACAGCAGTGCAGTCTTTTCCAAAAACATCAGAGAAAATTTGGGAACAGGGTTTTGACACAGTCAAATCTTCATTATTCTGTACAAGCAGAACTGGATCTTCTTTCTAATACACCCTCTCCCTAGACTGCTTACGTTACAATTAGCAGAAGTTTCTTAAGAAACTAACATTCTTCGTTCTTGGAAGGAAACTAGGGCAAGGTGTTTCAGCAAGGAAAGTGACTATCAGCACAGTCCTGAAGGAATGCATGCAGCATCTCAGAGGCACACCGATTGTTCTCAGTAATTCCCAAACTCCAAAGCCAGAAGGATCTCTGAACACATACTGAAAACACAGGACACGTACTTACAGAAACATCCTTTTATAACATTTGACTCCTATATTTCTCTCATATGTATAAATCCTTGCAGAAATTTTACTTTCTGAATCTGTAAACAAGGGATGATATTCACTTTGAATTATTTGGATGCAAAATTTTTTGGACTGACGATTTTTAATTTTCTTAGGAGAAGGGTGTATGTAACTGACCTGAAGAAGTAGTGACTCCTAAGAACTTTGTAGGTTCATCATAGATTATAAATTAGATGAAGTAAATTATATAAAAGTGCATATATATATATATATATATACACACGCATACACGTAAGATACAAAAAGGAGCATGACTAACAGAATATTTAAGTATCAGAAAAAACAAGGATATTTTCCTTACGCAATCTCAGTTGCACACAGGAACTAGACAAAGATCTCATGTGTCTTCAGAGCCTGGGTGAGGTGGTTGTTATTTTCTAAGATAATGGAACAGTGGAACCCAAGAACAAAATACTGTAATGTCAGAAATCACTCTGGAAATTGCTGAGAGAACTGGATTGAGCTCTGTGACCCTGTAACATTTTCACTGCCAGGTCACAGGTACAGAATGTTTGTTCACAAAGCAACTTTTAATACTTAGTGGTTAAGCCATATATCTATAGGAAAAGTGTTCCTAGCACTTTGTTATGCAAAGTTCATTAAAAGGGAGTTTGCAGCAGTTCATTCAGAAATCCCACATGGTCAAGTCCTTTTTGAAAACCCAGAAACCAGTGGCAATAACAGAGGATTCAAATTAATATTCTGATTTCTCATTGCACACCTGCAGGTTGGAAAGGGCATGGGATAATACAACAGCTGTGTGCTTCCCCTCTAGCGAACCAGGCAACACATCCCTGCTGGCAGCTTTTCTGCAGAACAGAAGGGACAGCACAGGAAGACTCGATCTAACATCTCTAATGTCAACAGAATTTCTCTACTAAAAAGCCCATAAAAACAAAACAAGAAGGAAAAGCATTTCAGAACTTTAAAAGGGGCCAGAAATGGGATAAGAGAGAAGTAGAAATACAGATGATGTATTAAAAAGATGTCATCACCTCTTTAATGTGTTTTGTCTTGTCAGCTGTTAACATCCTTAGCTGCTCCATTTGCAGTGGTACAGAAGATGGGGAAAGGCTGAGCTTGGAGCAGCAGCTGTACTCTGAGGGCTGGGTAACTGGATCCAGCCTTCTCAAGCAGACACAGGGTGAGTGCTGCCGAGGTGAACTCAGTTTAATAGGTTGCTACTTACAGGCTTAGACCGATTTACAGGTGTTTGCTCTGAAATATGACCATCCATGTCAGCACTGCTAATCCTCTCCCCCGCTTCTGAAATACTCCCACTTCAACAGGTGGGAAGAAGGTGGGTATTTTTGGGGAAGAAAACCCACATACACACCAAAAAGCAGCAGTGCTCTCTAAATCTCCTCCCACAGGCAGGGCAGCCTGACTATCACACATGAGACAAGTTGTTTTGGTGTACAGTACAACACCAAACCCTTGGCTGCCTCTGTCATGGCGGGTGTCAGCCACCTGCAAGTGACAGTAATAACAGGGATGTCACAGGGAGAGCACACACAGACCTCTCATCCTCCTCCCTGGCAGCCTTGTAGAAAACCTCCTGTTGGCAATGCAAAGCCTGGGAAGCATAGCTGGCTGCTCCCACTGTGTCCAGGGGAACAGTGTTTTCATCTTTCTCTGCTGAACACTTCCCTTTTGCCTGCTCTGTCAGGCTTCTGACCTCTTTTCTGCAACTGAGTTTCCATCCAGCCTGCAGCCCAGTTTTGGATCCTGACACACTGCTGGAGACATACTCTGAGAGACTCAATAGCCAGGGCACTGTGATGCTCTGGACCTGGCGAATCAGCTCCTATTCCCTGCACTCACTGCTCCAGCACTGTGGTAATGATTTGCAGACATACATGAGGACAGGGTTCACAGTCTAAGTATACCAAACAAAAAATTATCTTGGGAGTGAATGTAAATTTACATAAGTAGATAACCTTTTTTTCCTTAGGTAATATATCATATAGGTACTGACTGTGTTGCATACATCTGTCTCTTAGCTAAGCTTAGAGACTGCTGGGTACAGTTTCTAGGAATCTACCACTCACAGCAAAATGCAGCTTCTAGGAGTTCAAGGCCATGCCAAGTCTCACATACTGAACATAAGATCTGGTATCCTTGCTGCTGTTCTTAGCTCCATATCCACAGAACCTGCATTTTAGCTATTTTGAAACATAGCAACCCTCCCTCTCTTGTCACTTTGGGATTTTTATGTGGCAGATATTTTGGTATTGCAGGGCATGCTGTGGGAGAGGTGCCCTGCAGGCACCACAGGTGAACCACAACCAAAAATGCTGCTGGAAGGAAAAGCCTGGTGTTGGGGACCCCCTTGCCCATCATGTGGCCCAACACAGCTGCCAAGTGGGAGATAAACAAACCTATCTCAGAGCCCAAACAATGCCAGTCAGGATCTCAGTCAACTCAGTGTATTCCACAGCTTAAAGAATCAGATGCATAGGCACAGGAGCCCAGCTTTTTGCCCTGAGAACATTGTCCAGAAAGCCACTACAAATTTTCGTGGACTTTCTAAGCAGAAACCAAGCAGGAAGCCAAAATATACAAGTTAGATACAGGGATGAAGCTGGATGAAAGTCCACAGTGAATGGGAGTTTCATATCCAAACTAGCAGGGAAAATGGGTCTCTGTGCTGCTGTAAAACAGTCACATTGGAGTTCCCAGCACGGCATGAACAATTCTGTCTGGGATTCCCCACTTGTTTCCAGTACTACAGAACAAAGACCTCCAGCAAAAGCTGATGGTGACTGTAACTGGTGAGGGGAGGGGGTAGGGATCCCATTCCCTGCAAAAGGGACTCCTCACATGCTTCACCTCCATCTCTCCTATTCTTGGCCCTAAAAGTGCCATAATATTTTGAGGTATCTAAGTGTGTGCCAAGAGACTGTTGCCCTTCAATTCTGTGGATGCCACCGCTCTCCAAAAGTTTTCCTTAGGGTAGACAATTGCATATGTGCATTTCTACCCTTTCAGTTTTCCCAATGGCTTCGTCTTTCCATTCCAATACAGTTTTTCCCAATACATCCTGCTTCTGTTGTTCCTCTGCTATGTAAGCAGTCCTCTGTCTATTCTTGTTTTTTTTTTTCCCTAGCTCTGCACAGCAGCTACTTGCTAGTTACTCAGAATCCAAATAATTTAGGTCAAAAAGCTCAGTGAATCTGATGTGGTTTGTTTCACATAAAAAGAGTGAAATTGAAAACCACCTTATTCTTCTCAACTGAAATGCTGCATCCCTATTAATTCAGGTGTATAAATAACACTCTCTAATGCTGCATCAAGGGCTCTGCTGTGTGATTAAACCTGCCTCCCTGACCTGTAATTAGAAACTTTGGTTTTGAAAGGCAGTTTGCAGAGAGAAAAGGAGAAAGAAAAAGAGAAAGGAACCAGCTCTCAGACCCAACAATTTTGTTCTTAATAAATTATTCAGAGTTTTTGAAAGTTGAGCTGGATTTCCATCTGCTAGCATTAAAGACCCAAAGGGAAGAAGAACTGAAGGATTCTCACAGCAGAACACAACAGCACAAAGCATGGGGCTGGGAACCAAAACCCAGCAGAGAAGTTCACCGTGTCCTCTGCCTGTCCCTGCTGCCAGTGCACACCTGGACTTCCTGCAGGTCTCAGAGTACTGCAGAGTGATCCTCCACCAGAGTCCCACTGAGCGAGTCGTGTACAGTTTGGGACATAACATTAGAAGAAAACCCGCAAATTTCATTAATGTTTTACAAATGTCAGTCCAATCAGGCAACAAACAAGTAAAAGAATGATGGTGATGAGTACAGAAACAACATAGACACCAGATTGCACAGTCATACACCAGTAATATATAGCCTTTTCAAGACAAGTAATTTGAAGATGAATTATAAATGATTGAACTGATTTTTTGCTCCAGGGGCAGTCAGACAGTACAGACCATTGTACTATTAGAGATGCTAATCACTGTTAGTTGCAACCCCAAGGTTCATCTGCTGTTATAAGGTGAACTTCTCACTTGGAAGTGGGGAGACAGTAAATACCTTTTTCTCCTGGAGTCATAGTAAAAAAATTACTATTCCTTCAGCCAAATGTTGACTCATTTTAACATTAAAAAACCCCAACCAACAAACCAAAAACAAAACAAAAAACCCACTAGACACAACCCAGAAATAAAACATTTCAGTTTTTGCAAAGGATGTCAGTAAGCTTTCCTCGTTCCACAAGCTGGGGATAGAACAGGCTTTTGAGCCCCAGATAATACAGGTGATGAAGTGGCCCTGGGATGAGAGGTCTCTGGCCTTGGGTATTTGGCAGCAGTTTCCAGAGCTCTGCTTGACTTCAGATCAGAAAGATTTTGTGATGAATTCCTCCTCTGGTTACACCTATAATCTTTGTGTTGAGGGTGTGACTGCCATCAGTTTCAGCCTTTTATGTTTTCAGGCTCAGGTTTGCAAGGCCTCACACCAGGGGAATCAAGAATCGGCTAATTTTCCGCATAACTGTTTTTCCCTAGGAACTTTACCAGGTTGATCCAAAGTTTCAGGGCAGCTTTATGAATTGAGACATGAGGTTTAAGGAGACTTAAGTGAGAGAAGGAAAACCTGAGTTTCACATCTCAAGGACCCTTTGGTCAAAATACCCAACCTCACCAAATTTTCCAATACTTTATATTTCCTACTGTGTTTTTTTTACATGCACAACTTTAACAAAAAAAACGGCCTAAATCTACCAAAATAATAAATTGTCACTGGTGGAAATGTCTTCATTCCAGTTTGCCTAAGCTTGTAAATGCATAAGGTACAGAGCCATTGGGGACCACAGGCTTGGTAGGAGGGTGTGGATCCATGAAACAAAAGAGTCCTTCAAATTCAATAACAACAAGTTTAAGTAATCTTTTGTGTTTGCAGTGTGGTAGAGTCCAAGTTTATCACAGAGCTGCCAGAACATAAATCTGATACAAACTACTTTGGATTAGATAGCATAGCAGAAAGAGCTTTACTAGGGTACTGTGACAAGTTTTATGAACTTTTTAAAGAAACAGGACATGGAAATACTGTTGTTAAGTTATTGTCTTGAGGGCTTGAATACTCAGCACTAAGAAGGGAAGAAGAAAAAAGCTAATAAATTCAGAAAAAAAAAAAGAGCAGTACTTGAGCCTTGTATTAAGACACATTTGTTTTTCACTGGAATTTTACGTCAGTTGTACTTAAAGCTGAGTCCTGTAAATTCAGCATGCCGTGCCTTCCTTGGATGCAACCATGGGGTCTCCTCCCCCTGTTTTTACAAATCCTCAGTGAGTACTGTGTCACCTCTCTACCCTTGCCTTTGAGGGTCTCTCTCATCTTTTAACATTGCTATGCAAGTACATAAGCCAAAAGAGGTAAAGAACTAGGAATACATCAACTTCCAGGGGCTGCCTGTCTCTGCATGGTACCCTCGGGCAGAGGGAGTGCCTGGTAGGCCCTGAGATGCACCAGCACAGGGGAGAGCAGTGCCAGCTCTCTGCAGGGACCACGTTCAGGGTGAGTGACTTGTGTGGCTCTCCTCGGAGCTCTGTTCAGCCCTGGCCTCCACGTGGGCCTGCTTGAGTTACTAACCAGTTTCTCTGCTTTCCAGCAAGTCATACATGGCCAGAACCAGCCCACATGGCTTGAAACCTCTTTCCCATCCGCTGCCATGGTCTTCCTCACTCTCCACAGCCATCAGCAGAGTTGCTCAGGGTGAGGTGGCTGCCTGCCCTCTATTTCTCATTTCTTGTGGGCAGTTTATTAAGTACAGCCATTCCTTTGAAGATTTTGCTCTCCCATACAGGGATTTATTCCATAAGCCTCACTCCCTACCCTGTACATGTGCCTCATATGCCACCTTCCCAAGCTTCTCAGCTCCCCTGGAAATGTCTGGGGCACATGCATGCCCTCAAGCAGGCTGTGTACGTGTTGCTGTGATAGCAGCGTTTTCCTCCTCAGAAATCCCTTATTCTTTCTTACAATAGCATTTTAATGCCCCATCTACCTCCACTCCCTGAGTAAATGGGTTCTCTAAATGTCAGTGTCAGTGTTCCTGTGCATGTTTACATTACTCCTCTAGCAGAGCACTCTTAACTCCCTCACATCAGGGTTTCTTTTTCCTTCTAACTTCGGGTACAAGCCCTGTATTATCTGGTGACAGATCTTTCTGTGTGCTCACATAACTTTTCTAGAACAATAGACAGAGATTAGATAAAGGTATTGGTATGCAAGAGCTATCACGAAGTTGCTTCACACCTTCAAGTGCAGTGGTACCTACATCACTGCTGCTTCACAATTGTCCCTTTTTGATGTCCTAGTATTTCCACAGACTAGTGGAATACTCACAGTAATGATAGAAAGTCACTGAAATTTTTGTAGTCATCAGATAAAGCATTTAGAAGTCATCCTAGACCATGAAGTCAGAGAGAAGCAATGACCAGATGAGCATACAGCCTCACAAGTTTAGCCTTAGACATAATGAAAATCAAAAGGAAACTTTCATCATTCAAACACTGAGCTGAATGAACACAGTGCAATAACGTTCAGTTGGTCTTGGGAAAAAGAAGGTTTATGTGAGGTTTTCTTGGTGACATTCCAAGTGATTTCCAAATCTCAGAATAAAAGGAAAGATGGATCCAGTGGTTTGTATTATTCCCAACCTCCAGGCTGAAATATGGTACTACACTGAAAAATAATTCTCAAAAAAAAAAAAAAAAAAAAAAAAAAGAAAAAAAGAAAAGGAATTGTTCAGCATCTATTAAACTCCAGTGACTCTGAAGAACTGAAGAACACCTTCCCTGTTCCTTAGTACAAATGTTTTCCTAGCTTTCAGAATGCAGAGAGGGTTCTAAAATTCAAGCTGGGTTTCTGAGCATCAACAGAGGTGCCATTTCTACACTGCAGCTTTGAAAATATGATTAAAGCCTGAAGCACAATGCTGTGCTCCATGGGACATATCTGACCCACACGCTGCCTTTTCAACTCTCTGCGTTTTCTAAATCATGTACATTATGAGTGAATAGGAAGAAAACGTGTAAACAAGAACAGAAAAGGTCATTGCAAGTTCATTAATTCTGATCACTTAATAAGCTGTAAATTGAAGTGCATGAATTCCATTCTCCTGAACACCAGGATAAATTTGAAGAATCTCTATTGACTTAATTTACACTGATATGCATTAGAATGGTTTCTGGCACATTCAGAATTAAAATAATTATTACAGCAACATTCAGGACCAGAAGGCACCCAGCTCCCATTTAGTAACTAAATGAGGGATAGACTTACAAAAGTAAAGAATTCACCAACTTTAAGAAAAAAAATCTTAATTATTTTTAAAGGTGGTGCAGAGGCACGACCATGGGGGTTGTGAAATTAGGGCTGCAGGACTGGCCCAAAGAAGCAGAGTCACACTTTGCACCTAACTAATGAGAACACTGTGTTGTGCAAAAGAGCTACTACTGTCCTCTGTGCTGCTTCTCACAGAAGACAAAGGTGAACTGTATACAAGGAGGCAGAACTGCTTGAATAACTTTGTCAAGCCAATAATCAGAGCGGTACTGATACATTTCAGAGCTTTTTGCTTGCAGGTCCCCTCAGAGGTCATGAGGACTCCAGGAGGATACCTTCCTATGCTAAGACAAACGTTGCTTTTGAATTCTTTACTCCGTGGTTAGGATGCTGTCCAAGAAATCTTACACTAGCTTTCTTGGAAAATAAAACACTTGGCTGCTTCTAGGGACTAAACGGCATCCTCAGTATCTTCCTGAACACCTTAAGTATCTAAAATATTGACAGGTAAAAGCATGATGGTGGGAGAAACAAACTGAGAAAAGTCTAAAACACGTTTAATATCAATCAGTGGGGCTGCTCGGTTGCAATACCACGAAGTTTCCTCTGCCTTCTGCTGTTGGTGATTTGTCTGCAAGAAAGTCCCACGAAGGCAGATCTAAAGCGATGCCCTTGAAACATGCGTCTGCGAGTGCCTGGGAACGATCCAGCGGCGTGTCCAGCGAGCTCCTCCTGCCGGCTGCTCTCCCGGCATCCGGGCTCGTGCTGACAGACCTGAATTTCGCTTTGGCTTTTCAGGTAGCTGAAGGGAGGCAAAGCTAATGCCACATCTTCCTTATTGTCATAGCAATAATGTCTCTCATATCACTGCCCATCCCCTCCAGGAATCTCAGACACACGGAGGTGCTGTGGTCCATGGCAGGAGCTGGGCAGAGCAGCAGCTGCAGAGGAGCTTGGGGAGCCTGAGGAGCAAAGGTGAGCAGGGCTGGCAGTGAGGGCAGCAGGGACCTGGGGTAAAGGGGCACAGTGACCAAGCAAGAGCAGAGCAGGTCTGGTGACAGTGACCACATACAGCCAGCAGATCAGTGAGCCCACAGGGATGTGCCAGGTCTGAGAGAAGCCAGGAAGTCAAGTCAGGATCAGCCACAGCCAGGTCCACAGTCAGGCACAAACAGCCTTATAACCCACCCCAAATGAGGACTGAGGACAAGGGCAGCTCTGTGCCATGGCTCCCAATGGAACTGGGGAGGCCCCAGCTGGCTTCCCCTAGCTCTTTGGCAGACAGCTCTTCTCACATCACTCTGATCCCAGATTACATTCCACTGTATCATGACAGACCTCAAACATAGGCAGCCAAACCTGTAGGACAGGGGTAGGAGGTTGCAGAATCAGCTGGTGCACTCAGGGCCCTGACAGCACACTGTCCAGCACAGCCAGGGGAGAACATAAAAATTATTCCAGGTGCAGACAAAGGAACTTGGGTACAAATATGCCACAGACGTTAGCAATGTGCAAGACAGACAATCTGTACTTCAACTGTTTCAGGGACTGGTAAGGAATTACCTTTGCAGGGCACTGTATGTGTGCTTGTGTTTTGCCAGTCTGTTGGGAAACCCTTCTTTCTAGGCCAAAATAAAGAAAATTGCCACTGAGATGTAATGACAAAGGCCTTCCACATTTTTAGCTTTATAACTTAAACCAGAAGAAATGCAAATGTAAACTAATCCTGGCTTCCCATTAAAAAAAGCCACTCACACCATGTATTTTTCTGTGAAATTTCAGTTGCTCAGCTCTTTGGTGAAACTGTGTCCCAAAAGAAGAACATGGACAAGACATACTGGTACCCCATTTCCTACCTCCTCACAGGTGACATCTGCCATGGCCCTGCACTGTAGGTCTTGTAGGTATCTGCATCAGTCCAAACTCCCAACCCTGCCTGCACCGAGAAGTGAAACTTCCTGAGGCAACAAAACCCAAGTGGCAGATAGGAACTGTCTTTAAAAAGACAACTTCTTGAATCAATAAGGAAAGACTAACCCTTTGGAAAAGGGTGTCCATGATTATCTTATTGAGTTACACTGGGAAAAACCAAAGACAGACAGAGAGGGGAAGGGAAAAAACGTGAGGTGAGCGTCCCAAAAGTGTTCCCAGCTGCACTGACACTGATACACTGCTCAGATAAAGGCAGTCTGCCCTGCAAAGTTTACATGGATACATGGATAGTAGAGAGCAATGATCTACTGAAAAAAGAACATATTTTATCATTGATTTATTTATTGATTAAAAAACCTTCCAAATTATGTAAAATATTTTACAGAAAAGCCACATTTATGAAGAGAAACCCATAATTTTGCTGAGGTGGCCAGGGATATATTGTGTCTCCTTTCATATAGAGCACTGAAAGTATACAGGACTGTTACTAAATGTGGCTTCTCTGCCAAGTAATTGTATTCTCGTACTTTTTATTTCCAGTGTGAAAACTCTAATGAAACATTTTCAACCAAAGCCGTTTCCTTGGAGCTGTCTTTGACCTTCTTTTCCTTCTCTCTCAGCCAAATCTCCCTGCCAGGATGAATTCAGACCTAATGTCTGCTCCTCCCACCAGGCTTTTGGACATGTGACAATATCCTAGTCACTGGGAGCTGTGCCTGCTGGTGTCCATTGTCTTGTGTCCAGTTTGGGAGAGGGCTTTTAAGGAAAAGCCCAGAATTAAATTTATGAAGAGTCCAATGATTTACAGGAATGACCAACGCTGTAGCTACTTTCTGCACACATCTACCAAAAACTTGTGAATCCTTAGTAACACACAAGACACCAGCATAGGAATGGTTCAGGGTCCAAGAAAAAGCTTTTGAAAGTTTAAAAAACAGAACAAATAAACAAAACCAAATTTGAAATTAGGTTCCAATCTAAAAATACTACAAGCCTGTGCATCAGCTAGAGGTGTGGTAATGGGACTGCTACCAAGCTGCTGTGCAGAGCCTGTTACATTCCCAACAGGCACCAAAAAGGGCTTACACACAGCCCAGACAGAGCTGCTGGCTGTGCTCTGTGGAATGCATCTGTCCCAGCAGTTTGGTGACAGGCACAGCACAGACATGCAGCCTGATCACAGCCACTGCTGAGTACAGCCAAGGCACTACATGACGACACTGAGGTCCCAGTGCAGTGACAGGACATAATGAAGGGTCCAAGAAAGGTGCTGCTCAGAATGGAAATGCCAGGTGCATCGCCCAGGTAAAAGAGGAGTGGGTCTGTGGGACAGGGGACACAGACCAGCAGGCAGGTGCAGCAAAATGCAGCTGATGCAAGGCCCTGGATAATTCACCAAAGCTGTTGATGGTACAGTCGGACACTACCAGAAGGAAACCACATTATATGCCTTATTTACAATCAGTCCAAATCTGTAGAAACATTATAATGTATCATCTGTGCCTCACTTTGTGTGCTGTCATCTATACTGCCTGCCCTATATAGTTTTGGTTCATGAACAAATCCATACCTTGGGAGAAAGTAAAACTGCTTTCTCTGTTAAATGTCTTGTAATCACAGCAAAAACCACAAAACCTTTGTCGGTATCTATCCAATTCCCACATTAAATCAGTATGTTACTTGACAAACGTTTTCATTTAAAGACCAAGTACCTGCTAGGAATTCACAACTAGGCTTGAGCCCTTTGTCTATGAACTCTTAACTTCTCTTCTTCAGCCCCCTGTTCCCCTTTCCATCTCTGTTCTGCAATTTGCCAGCCTCCTTTACGTCTCAGTTATGTCTGCACATTGTGAGGCAGGCAGACCCATGTGCCCACAAACAGAAAAGCTCCTCCAGCTCACAATAACTCAGCAGGCTTCTGCGATTTTCAGAGCCTGCACTACTGTGTGCCCATATCTGCTGTCAAATTACTGCCTGGACACAGGCTCCACAGCTAACCTCAGCCTTACCCCAAACATAAAATTGTCTCTGAGACCTCAGGAACATTCATCTTGTCCTGCAGCTCTTCCTACATAAAGTGGTGTAAACCCAGCTGATGCTTCTAGGAAATAAAGAACAAGCTTACCCCTCCAAAGACGTGTTATGATTTTATGGTCCCTTTCTGCAACCTGCTGAGAGTGGATGTGCTCCATATCATACATTTAAAACACATCAACACAGATTTGAAGGGTGTACAGTTCTTCTGAGGTTTCTAAAGGAAAATAGAGATGAAAGCCATAAAAAACAACCCTTCACACACAGCAGAGGTTGAAAAGTAAAATCTAAACATAAGTTCATGTTTCCCTTTATTGTAAGTTCTGGCAGTCCCAAGACTGTTCTAACTTCTGGCTGCTTGTCATGGCTGTAACATGACAGCAGTGAGGGAAAACCCTGAGTACAGTGACTCCAACTTTAGCTGCCTTCCCTTAAAACACTCACCTTGCCCTACTCTATTTGAAGCTGTGAAAAGACAATGATAATAATAAGAAGCTGCTCCTAGAGCTCCTACAAAGGAGACAGTTATTTCTTGTCCTGCCTCAGTGCAAATACCTGTACATAGGAAAGATGACATGCACAGATCCCACACAAACCTGTAATCGAGGCAAGTCAGGATGTTATTGACAGTAATTGCTATTGTCTGTCTCGACCTTCTCCTCGAGGTGTCTCCACCTCCCATTACAATGTCACAGCTAAAGGAGTCCCCCGGTGGACTGCAAAGAAGCAAAACAGCAAATGGCAAGAGAGAATTGACATTGTTTATATAACATTAAATTTAATTCTAAATCAACAATTCAGAGAAAGTAACGTTGCATAAAAGTAGACTAAAAGAGATTTCACTGACAGACAGTGCTAACAGTGATATTTTGTATATATAAAGCATCCTGTACCCCAATCCTCAAGATGTTACAAAAAAAAAAAAAAAAAAACCCAAAACCAAACCAAAACACTACCTTTCTTCAGTGTTTTGCAGAAAAAGTGAGGCATAGGCATGCATAGGGCTTTGCACAGTAACTGAAAATTTACAACCAGAATGAAGAACAGAATCCAGGCTTTTAAATCCATTAATCAGTTATGTGCATTATTTTAAAGCAGCTCTTGGATTTACTCATTTTAGTGTAGGTCGGGTAAAAAGGAGCACTAAAGCAGAAATATACATGTGTTCTACATCTTAAACCAAGACTTTCCTCTTGGAAAGGCAATAAGGATACCCTGCAGCCCAAGGTTTTCTATGCAGCCATAAAACCTTCATCCTCTTGAGTGTGCTGGTAGCCAGGATAACCCCCAACCCATGTTCTATACCCAGTGCATGCTGCAGGAGAGAAGGATAACAAAGGCTGTTTAATGGAGACAGAACTCCATCAGGGAAGTCCTTTCGGGCCCCATTTCCATCAGATCATAAAAGGAACAGCCTGGACCCACATGCTGGGCTCTGCTAAGGCTGCTCCAGGCTGCAGCTCTTCATTTGCAAAAGAAATGACCCATTCATTTCCCTCTGACCTCTGCAGACACTTCAGACTGCTGACCTATCTGCCAATGGCTCCCACCACTATGAGCCAGCATCTTCAAATAGGTGCTCTCAGACAAACCCCTCCACCTTCCCAGGCAAGCTGAACTAAGACAGCTCCAAGAATCCTGAATCAAGGCTCCCAGGAGGCTATTTGTGCATGGGCTGGGAATGTTCAGCCCTCAATGCACTTATTTCCTGTTCAGAAAAGCAGAGGCCATATATGAAAAGGAGGTACAGATGAGAAGGTGTAAATTTTGTCAAGTGAAGTTGAAACACGTAAGTGCATACTCATATGCTTGTATGAGGATGCACTTGACAACACAGATGTCTTCCCTGCAACTGCTGACAGCTACACTTCCTGTTAGTGTGTGGTGGCCCAAGCAGGTCCTGAAGTCCCTCTAGACAACTCAGTGTCTTGTGACTGGCAGTTCTCACCTCTGCAGTAGATTTCCAGACTCAGGTTTATGACCAGAGATGAAAGGTGACAATTCTACTTCAGCAGAGGAATCCCCGTGCTTGTACTGCATCCCAGGAAAAAGACACATCTCTTCAGACATACCCATTTACCTTGGCATTTACAGCCTCATTACCAAGAATATCACCATACATATTGACTTTTGTTCTTAACAGCCCCATTCCAAAGAGATTACTCCATTCCACAGCTAAGGACACAAAGGCATTCGGCAGCTGAACTGGGAATTCAGTGCTGGTTTCAAGTTCAAATTCAGAGTCCTCCTCACTGGACTAATCTGGACAGCATTTCTCTACTTGGCAGAGAAGTGTGAGTTTTCAGGTCTGAAAGAATACTGAGGATGGAGTCACAGATACCTGTATCACAGACTAATATCTCTGTCAATAATAGCAGCATAAAACCAAAGCAAGCTAGGTCAGCTCTTCGGTTGGTCTCCAAAGAACACCCAATTATTAGAGTGAGCATAACCATCTTTAATAAGTAAGCTGTTTTGGAAGCTGAACTGTTTGTTCCGAGTGCCACATAGACAGCTCTTGCTACTGGCAGAAGAGGCCTGGAAATCAGAGCCCGAAGTCTGATGCAAGAGAAATTTGGGCGTCTCAAGCTGATTTCCCCAGCAGAGAACAACCCTATTAGTTTGAGAAAGTCCCCTGCCTGCTTTCTCTCTGAGTAATTAAGAGTGAAATCCTCCTCTCAGTGACCCCAATGCTCTCAGCCTAGGCTGATTTACACATGAAAGGAACCCTCTGAGGGGCTTTCTCTCTTTCACATTCACAACCAGGCAGGACCTATAAATAAAACCTTTCTGAAAACAGGAGCTTTCAAAAAGGTCTGTGTATGTGCACAAACGTGTACCAGAGAAAGGGAATGGCTGTGTGCACTCGAGGATGTGTGTTTGCATGCGTATGTGAGGCGTGGGTGAGAAGAATGTGCATTCACACACCAGCCCTCATGCAAACAAGTGTACTCAGAAAAGCATCTGCATGGATGCAGGAGCGTGCACAGGTGCTGGGGGCACTTACAGGAGCCAGAGGGCACGTCCAGGCTGGTTTCCAGCTAGCACAATTCCAGGGGTTCACCCAGTCAGCTGAGTCATGCTAGAGTTACACACGCAAAACGAGAGCAGATTCAGACCCAGTTGTGCATATGAGACCAAGCTTGTGGAGCACTTTCCTTCCACAAAGCACTAAAGTACTTGCAGGACAAACTCAGTGGTTTACACTGCTTTGGCTTTCATGTGGGAGGTAACACAGGATCAGGGCTCAGGGCGTGTGTTCCTATGGTTTTGACAGAAGATGAGAGTTTTAAGTGGTCACGTCTTCTCAGCTGTCCGGGAAAGAGCGAGTAGTGTTCCATTTTCCAGGGCTGTCATTGTTCAAAAGTAAATTTTAGTTTTCTGGAGCATTAAACCCCTCAAAGTTTGAAAAATAAACGACGAGACAGATGACCTGAAAATGAAGGTCAGGACATCAAAAGGACTACGACTATCTTTACAGTAGTTATAAAAACAAAAATGCCTAGATAGGCATCTGAATTGTCCCTCCCCCACTCTCCTGTTCATCCAAGGGTCTACGAAGTCAGGCCAGGATATCTCCCCTTCCATGAGGCCTACGGAGGACCCTACAGAACTTCCAGGAAACTTGGCAGTTAGTGTGACCCTGCCCTAATACAAAACAGGTGACACGGAGCTCGGAGCCAGGCCAGCCCACAGGGTTTCACAAAGCAGGTTCTGCTCTGTGGGTCTTTAGCCCTGTAAGAGAAGACCTGGCTACAACGCGGTAATTTCAGAACTGCAAATTATTCTACTCCACTACTCCTGACCAGCTGAATCATTTGCTTTACTGAATCTGTGCCATATGCTAATGCCAGTAATCGGGATGTAGGTGTCTTAGAACCACTGCAGCTGCTCCACTGGTCGGTGGGAGAGCCCAGGGTGTGGGAGGGAGGCAGGAGAGGTGCTGCACCCTGCACCCTTCTGACTTCATCACTGCTAATCGCAGCTCTTGGATCTCTCCCCCCGCCCTCAATTCTTATGCAAACATTTAGAAGAAATAGGCAGAAAAAAAGGCACAAAACAGGAGACATAAAGAGTGCAAAGCCTCACAGGAGCGCACAAAGCACAAAATGTCTCTTCTGCTCGTTCAAAAGACTCTTCTCAGCTCCTTGCACTAGGCAGGAGTGTGTGAGCAGGGATTCAGAGCTCCCCTCCCACTGAGCTCGCAGCTAAAGCCCTCCCCCAGTTCCCAGGGTCTTCAAATGAAGATTTGCATAGTAGTTCCAGATCATTCCCGAGAGAAGGGACAATGGCTCTCTCAACGCCCTCTTCCCCCCATCCCTCCCTCCCAAAGCTGATAAAGCCCTGCTGAAAAGGGGAACAAAGGATTTACAGATGTCAGAATATTGATTTCTACCGTTCCAGGACTACAGGGAGAAGGTGAAGAAAACTTTTGCCCCCAGAAACTCTGTGGAGTTTGAGACACAGACGCTATCTCTGCAGCACGAACTCCGCGTTTGTTAAGACAGGATCTGATGGAGGCAATATTGCTAGTCGAGAGGGATGAGCAGGGCCCTGAAAACGCGAAAATGCACGGGGATGAGATTACAGCCTGCAATCCCAGAGAGCGCATTTGTTGTTCCCAGACCTGATGAACGGAGGCACTTCCAGTGAAAGCAGTTTGCCACCAGGCGGGCCGGGCCGGCATTGCTGCGGGCGCCGGCAGCTCCCTCCCAGCTCATCGTCACTCCCGCGGGTATCCTGCCCTCTCTCTGCCGCCCACCGCTGCAGCTGGGAATGTAACAGAAAGGACGGTGAAAGGCTTTGAGTCTTTGGCAAGTGGCCTTTGATTCGGAATCAGAGTGGAATGGATTTTCACTAAACTCACTAAATTTAGGGCCATTACCTGAAAGCCAAAGCTTTCTGCTCCCACAAGATTTCTGTGCACAGTCCATGTAAACCCGAGCTTGCTTTTGCACTACAAACATTCCTTTTCACTGTAGTGCATCAACTCTACTGAACTCCACCAGCTCGCTGCCATCGTTCAAATTGTGCTAAACACCAAAGTGTCACATGTCACTGCTGCAGCAGACGGGTACTGTGCAGCCCAGTGAGCTTACAGGAGTTCTGGCCTGACCTCCCCCTGTCCCACCACTACTCTGAAACAGCTTTCTCTCTGTGACTGGCTACTGCCACTTTACAGACATACATACATACATTTATCATATATATATATATATATATATATATATATAATATTTTTTTTTCCTGCCTCCCTTTTCAGAGCTAATCTGTAGCTTCTCTGCACTCAAAAAGTTCCTGGGATGCTGGATCTTTTGTAAAAATGTACTTGATAAAAATTTCTCTGAATATTGGATTTAGGCCTGGATTTTTAAAGGTGATAAGCTATTTTCTAAATCAAGCTCTAGGCCCTCAGATAGGTCACCTGGGGGAAAACCCCACCTGAAACCCTTTCTGCAAGGCCCAGTAGTTGGTACAAAAGGGTTTCCCATGCCATGGGTCAGTAATTCAGAGCTGCAGAGCCAGAGCTGACTGTTCCCTCATTTTCCACACAGCTTTGTAAAAACACATGCTATCAGAACTGCAATCATCACAGTGATAATAACCATCACGTATTGTACAGTTAAACACATTTCATACAACTACATCAAAACATTATTCACAATACTCTTAAAATATCTAGGTTTCTTTCAATTCCTGCCTGTCTTCCCTCAGCTAAAATAAATTATTCTTATGGAACCTTTTGTGTCTCCCAGCAGCCACTCCTAATTTACATTTAAAGACGTGAATCAGACCCACTAGACTCCTGATACACCTCATACAGAGATCAGTCACAGCTGTTGGGATGATGAAGACTAAGACAGACCCATTTTAAATCAGTGTAACTCAGACTGTAATGAACCTGCTACCACACTCAGGTTCAGGACAGACTTAAACCCCATTTCCAGTTGCTCTCCACAAGCCCCTTAGGGCTACATGGGTGAGCTCCTGGGGCAGCTGTGCTAAGAGGTGCCACTACTGCCTTCTCCAAAAGAGCATTTTCCAGACTGTCAGAGGAGTAAAGGTGTCTGGGAGAACTTGGAGAAGCAAACCTTGGCTGCTCTCACCTCCTGCTCAACACTTGTGTGTTGTGTTTTGAGGCTGCTGCAGCAGCAGCACAGCTCACAAACCTGTTTTATTTTAGAATTTTTCCTCATCCTAGACAGATGTTTGCTTATTTTGCTGATTTTTTGTTTCTCTTGTTCATAGACATTAGTGTCTGTTGCTTACTTAAAGGTTGGTTTTTTTTTTGCTACAAACAAGAATAGTTTTGTTTATATAGCTCCTGCTACAAATTTGCTTTAGGATACAGAACTTAGTCTTAGTTTCATCACTGAAATACTGTACCAAATAATTCTCAGATCTTCTGTTTCCCCCAAAAATCCACATACAAACTCCTTTTAAATTAAAAGTCTGATATGTTAGACATCTCATAAGCCTGAATCCAAAGGATGAAGGTGTGGAAAGGCAAAATCTGCCTCCAGCGTGGATTTAGCAAAGCAGGTGTGTGCACGTGGCAAGCCCCAGTGGTTTGAGGGCTGTTTTGTACAAAATGCATCATGTCCATGATGACAGAACACTTGTGCAGCTACACACAGTACCTGGGAATAGCTTCTTTCAGTATGAAAACAAAGCTGTCCTTAAAACTATTTATTAAATAAAATCATACAAAAGCAAAGTACTGGAAGAGGTAATTGTAATTTTAAAAAGTAAGAGAAGAACAAAGAAACCAAAGCACTTTCAAGAGTTCACAGTGCCCAGATAAAGTAAATAGCTGGGCAATATTTTTATGCCAAGGTGTGTTTCACAACAGCCTTCCAAGGTTCTGGCCATCTTACCATTCCTTTATACTACACAGTAAATTGGACACAAGCCCTGCTCCAACTGAAAATGGGTAAAGAAATCCTGTTCCTCAGCAGCAAACACATCTCCCCACCACCTTACAGCCATGCCACACTGCATTCCTTGGTCTTGAAAACAGAGAAGTGACCAATTCCATGGGACCAAGGTGTGCACATGACCAACCAACCTCCTCCTTCCAACAGCAACCTTGTTTGGAGTAAAATTCATGTCATTCCTCTCAGACCAGCCCCCACCCTCGTCCTTCCCAAAAGCTCAGTTCCTTCGCTTTTTTACTGTTACAGTTTCTATATGCACCATGGGAATCCTCTCATTTTGCTGTGGGGTTTTAAGTGCTGAAAAATGTACTGTCCACCTACACCAGAAGTCAAACCGCCAACCACCAGGCCACAAAAAGAACTAAAAGAGAACCTAGATATTTGTAATTTTTTTTCTGGAGATCTTGTGTTCATTCAAGTGATCCTATTTCAGTAGAATCATCCCAGGAATCCATGTAATTAAAAACACATTAGTGGTAACAGAACTGCACCATTTGAGGGCCCCTTTGATCCCCTCACGCCTGGGACATCCCCAGCACTCTCCCTGACCCCACAGCCCGAGGACTTTTCACTCTCTGAGCTACTCATCTCTCTCTACCTGACAGCAGGATGTAGAGGATCGGCCTCTTCTCCCAGGCAATAGCAACAGGACAGGAGAAAACGGCCTGCAGCTGTACCAGGGGAGGTTAAGGTTGGACATCAGGAGTAATTTCTCCACAGAAAGTGTGATCAGACATTGGAATGGGCTGCTCAGGGAGGTCGTGCAATCACGGTCCCTGGAGGTGTTTAAGGAAAGACTGGGCATGGTCTGACTGACACGGTAACGTTCGGTCATAGGACACGACACTCTCCGAGGTCACCTCCAAGCTAATGAGCCCGTGTCTCTGTCACTGCCCTCAGGCCGAGCTACCCCAGCCCTGCCCGGGCCCGCTCCGCCCTCAGCACCAAGATGGCGCCGGCCCGCCCTCAGCCCACACCGCGTGACGTCACTGCCCCGCCCCTCCGCGCAAGCAGGGCGGCGCATGCGCGCGGGCGGCGCCGCTCAAGGTCAGCGCGGCCGCTGCCGCCGTCGGTTCCGCCCGGCGCGGTTCCGGTTCCGGTTCCGCTCCCGGTGTGTGGACAGGAGGACATGGCGGCGCTCGGACGGGTGTCCCGCCTGCTGCTCGGCGCCGCCGCCCCGCGCTCCCTGCCGGCGCGCGGCATAGCGGCGGCCGCGGCACACGAGGAGGGCGGAGGTAACGGGGCTCTGCGGGGCGAGGGCGGAGCCGGGGCCCGCGGCCGGCGCGGCGCTGCCCTTGACCGCCGGTGCCCTTCGCTGCGGGAACGGGGCACGGCAGGCGCTCGGTGGGAGCCCCCGCCGGGGCTTGAACCGTGAGCCCGGATCCCCGTTACAAACGGGGAGGGCACCCGCGCTCGAGCGTGGGACGCAGGGCTCATTAGCGCCTCGTTAACGCGCTAATTGTCCTTAACGCGCGGTGCCGCTAACGAAAGCCGCGGTTGTCGTTCTGATCGCTGTCCCGCTGCCCCCGCCCAGCCCGCATGTGGAAGACGTTGACGTTCGTGGTGGCGCTGCCCGGCGTGGCCGTGTGCATGCTGAACTGCTACCTGAAGGCTCATCACGAGCACGAGCGGCCCGAGTTCGTGCCCTACGCCCACCTCCGCATCAGGACCAAGGTACTGCTGCCCTCTCCCCCTCCACGGCTGCAGAGCTTCCTCTGAGGTTGCCACAGCACCTTTTCCTTTCTCGAGTGCTGCATGAGGTGGCTGTGATATCAGCTCGTGGCTGGTTCTGAGGCAGTAAGAGTTTGTCACAGCTCTGGTGAAGTACCCGTGATACTCACAGGCCCTCCCACCCCAGAGTGATCCTCCTGTCTTGCTGAAAAATGTTTCAGTTCTAGAGGTGCTGTACTTAAACTAATACAGATCTAAAACGTAGCAATGGAGATCCCAAATACTCAAAATTGGGGTCCTCATAATCCAGCACAGTGTTTGTTTAAGTAAGAGCAAAGATTGGGCTGTTTACAGACTCTGGCTCCCAGCTAAGGGAGAGAGTTTTCCAGCTCTTGCTTCCTACATCCTGGGAGCCAGCTTGCCTGATTCACCAGCCTGTCAAGCTGTGTGATCATAGAATCATTTAGGTTAGAAAAGTCTTGTGAGATGGAGTCCAACCTTTGACTGATCTCCATCCTGTCAACCAGATCATGGCACGAAGTGCTGCATGCAGTCTGTACCTAAACACCTCCAGGGATGGTGACCCCAGCAGCATGGGCAATTTGTCCCAATGTTTAGTAACCCTTTTTGTCAAGAAATTCCTCCTGATGTCCAGCCTGAACCTTCGTGGCACAGCTTGAGGCTGTTTCCTCTTGTTCTGTCACTAATTGCCTGGGAGAATTGATGTTTGAGTCTGTACTGCTCTTGGTTTCAGGTGCTTGTAGGGATTGTTCAGGAGCTGCCACTGGCTTATTTTCTTTCTTCTTTCAACAGCGTTTCCCCTGGGGTGATGGGAATAAAACTCTGTTTCACAACCCCCACGTTAACCCTCTCCCAACTGGTTATGAAGATTAAAACCAAGATCCTGACAACAGCCAGAACTGGCTCTTGTGGCTCTCCCCATCCTGAACCAGAATGTTGAGTGGGAGCCATCATTTCTGGGGTCACAGTTTCAGAAACTCTGTGTTTCTTCTGTGATGAAGCTGAGTGGTGTTGTGGCTCCCGTGTGTACTTGTGATGGGGCCCTTTAAATAAACAACTCTGAACGTGAATTTGGGATTTGACTTGTTTACCTGAATCCTTAGGAGTTTTTTAGTTCAGTGTTGGCATAAAGCATTAAGGTTTCCCCCAGGACAGAGTGCAGGAACAAAGGGGGAACTGCCTGAATGGGAACACATGTTCCTGTGTCTGCTAACACAAACAACAGGAATGCACTTGGCATAGGACATGAATCAATTTCATATTCTTCATGTCTGGTTTAACTGATGACTCTACACTCACAGCCAGAACAACAGATCTGTAGGTTAAAATTCAATATATACTGAAGCACGTTCTGCATTATCAGCTTTTGTAATATTTATTAACAGTCATGAAGGAGATTTTCTCTTGGTCCCTTCTGGCACAGGGAGTGGCAGCAACAATGTTGAGCTAAGCTGTGCCTTCACACCTTCAGCTCTCAAATTTTCAGGTACATCAGCACAGATCTTGCTTACCACTTTGCTTTCCATAAAGCTGCAGTCTGTACAAAGTCTCTCACACAGGTTTTGCAGAAGAAAACACAATTTTGGTTCTACTGCTTATGCTTACACAGCATGTACTGTGTCATGCAGAAGCTGCCTGCAGCAGAAGGAAACAGTGAGCCAGCAGCCCGAGCCCGTGCCAGCACAACTTTCATCTTCAAGTTTTCACTCATTACAAGTCAACCATTCTCCAGTTCTTACTATAACTTCTGTATTTTTTGCACAATGTGAAACTGAGCTCTATCTCAGCTGTCATTAATGTGCTTATTCCCAAAAGGGAGAACACAGCAGCTGCTTTGGCATCTTGCTGTTGGAAGGATGGATGGATGGCAAGAGAGGATCTCACAGTGGCACTGCAGGATGCCCTGCCCCATGTTTCCATGTGGGTTTTTTTGTCTGCTTACCAGTAAAGATTGTTAAGACAAGTTTTCCTGTGTTGAAAGTACAAGGCACTGATGGGCACAGTTTTAAAGCTGACAAAGTCACTTTACATTTAGCCCTACATGAAGATCCCAGAAAAGCAAACTGGTTTTCTGTGTTATTCCTTAAAAAAGAAAAGCTACAGAGTCAACTGTTTCCAAAATGCTATTTATAGATCCTTCCCTTAGACCTGCTGCACTTTGCCAACAGCCTCTTTTGTCAGTGCTATATTTAAGCCTGTGCTGACACTGTAGGAGCTCTCTGCACCTGAGAACAGGAGTGTGGCTCTGCTGGCTCTGTGACTGGCACAGGAACAACAGCCTCAGGCTGCAGCACTTGCTGATCCTCTGCACAAGGCCCAGGGCTGGGGTCTGTGAGGGGCTGTGTGCAGACAGACCAGCTATAATGTTTGAGAACTGCACCTTTTTAGGTTGTTTTTGGTTTGTTTTTTTTTTTTAAAGTAGAACCTTTAAATAATTAGTAGTAATTAAAAGCAGAGAGCAAAGCTTTCTTTTTTTCCTCACTGTAATTCTAGAATTACGAAGTTATCTTTTGTCCCCAGGCCATAATATCTTTTTTACCTGTGTTGGTGTAAGGAGAGGGGCAAGCTTTGCCCCATCCCTGTGTGAGGATCAAACCACAGAAATGTGTAATGCTGATGGAGAGAGAATTCCAAGTTCATGGATGTGCCAGTACCTCAGAAAAGGCTGAAGCAGCCTCTGCATTAAAAGTCTTCTCTTCAGCTGCTGAGCAGGCCACTTCCATCCCTCCTGGGGCACAATCAGACTCTACTGCACAGTTACCTACTTGAACAAAATATAATCTGGTTATATTTATTTTTGCCAAGCTGTTGCAGGTGCACTAGTGCTCTTACACCACCTCTGCAGCTGACACAAAACAGTGCTTAAGCCCTTCAGCATTCAGGATTACATGAAAGTAATTTCATCACCAAAATTCAGCAGCACAGAGATGACAGAAAGTACATCAACCCCCTTCATATTCTTTTTAAACACTTTCAAGTGTATAAATAAGCAAGAGAAATCAGTCACAAAGAACCCATCCCAGCCCACTCCAACCAGCATTCCCCCACTGCAGAGTACATTCAGTAGGAAGTTACTTCACATGGGTTTGTCAGCTGTTAGATGCTGAACCACCACCAAGGGCAGCAGTTACCACATGATCCAGTCTCTTCTTTTAGCTGTTTGATTGCACAAGCAGAGAACATCTGTCACTTCCTAGAAAGCAGTTAACAAAGGTCTAGTCCAGGTGGCACCTGTGGCACACCTGGTGATGGTGCTTAGTCCAAAGGCTCCTGTTAGTGACTCCACCCATACAGCCAACATCAAGAGGAGTTCTCAGTTTTTCCTTTACTTGGGCCCATGAACTCCAGGCCCTCAATGGGTATGTCCTTTTCCTTGATTGCTTTCTGAAAAGAAGAAAACCAAATAATTAGACTTAGCAATTCTTTATAAGGCTACATGAGGTTATCTTTGGTACAAATCACAGAACCACAGAATCAGTCAGGCTGTAAAACACCTCTGAGATCATCCAGTCCAACCTGTGACCCATGAGCACCATGTCAACCAGACCAAGGCCATGCCCAGGCTCTCCTTAAACACTGACTGCACCTGCCTGGGCAGCCCATTCCAATGGCTGATCACCCTTTCTGTGAAAAAACTCCTCCTAATGTCCAACCTAAACCTCCTTGGTGCAGCTTAAATCTGTAACCTCTTGTCCTATTGCTTGTTGCCTGAATAGAAATCATCTAAAAACACAAGTAATCTAGCAAAGTAGTCTTAAAGGCTGCTTTGAATAAAGCTTCAGTGTTAGAGTTGCTGAAGGATGCACTGAGAACTCAGTGAACTACAGTCGGTCTAAGAGAAACGTGCTGCAGCCTCTACACATCAGCCTTGAGAAGTCGTGTACAATAAAAATAAGAGACGCCCGTAAAACATTCCACGTCGTGACGGAGAGACACAGGGCGAGACAAACGCCGCGCTGCGTGTCGGGGTCCCTGGTGAGGCCTGAGGCTGCCGGGGGCACCGAGCCGGCGGCAGGAAGGGTCAGGCGGGGGAAGGACGCTCGGGGCAGGGAGCGAAGGGGCCCGGGGCGGACGCACCTGCACGCAGAGCTGATAGCGCTTGAAGAGCTGCCCGCAGGGGTCGCCGGCGCTGTCGCCCTTGAGGAACTTCTCGGCGAACCAGCGGTTGAAGCACTGGTCGTACTCGCGCTTCAGCTCGGTGCACGCCTCGCCCACGCTGTTCATCGCGGCGGCACGGACGGGCCGGGCCGGGCGCGCCGCCCAGTGACGCACTTCCGGCGCGGCGCCGGCGTCACGCGCGGCGCTGTGAGGCGGGGGCGCGATGCGCGCGCTGCTCCTCGCGCGGTGGCTCCGCGCCGGGCGCGGCCCCTCACGGGGCTCCCCCTCACGGGGCTCCCTCTCACGGGGCTCCTCCTCACGGGGCTCCCCCTCACGGGGCTCCCCCTCACGGGGCTCCCCCTCACGGAGCTCC
>VYZP01049962.1:98192-110531 GCA_013400635.1 Hypocryptadius cinnamomeus
TTCTCACGGAGCTCCCCGCGCACCGAGAGCCGGCACTGCGGGCACGACGGGCACAGCGGGCAGGGACCGCCCCGGGTAACACTGCAGAGAGCGCTCGGGCACCGCCGCTCCGCCCCTCGCCAGGCGGGCACGGGATAAAACACCGGCTGATTTCCCAAGAAAGGGACAGCAATCAGCGGGTCCCTACCGGTGGACTGGATTTGGTGACCTTAGAGGTCTTTTCCAGCCTTAACCATTTTAGGATTCTTTATAAACTCCGGTTTTGACGTGTAATAAGTTTCGAATTAAAATAAATTAGCACTATTAAATTTGTTAGTTTTTACTTTTTTGTCCGTATTGATGCTTTTGTACAGCAGGTGTCGGTGGAAGTGCTGGACCACTTGGAGCACCTGGCCCTGGTGGATTTCCGGGACTCGGAGGGCGTGGAGCGGCTCCAGAAAGCGATCCAGTTTGCTGATCAGCTTCATGAAGTGAACACCGACGGCGTGGAACCCATGGATTCAGTGCTGGAGGACAGGTGGAGAACCACAGCAGCCTCCTTTTATCTGTTCATGCATCAAACTGTTTGCTTCTGTGACTTTTTTCCCCTGGGAATCAACATGCATGTGGCCCCTTTGCTCAAAACGTCTTCCTGTGGTTCTGTGTGGGAGAAAGTTGTCATTGGCATGTGTAATTTTTATGTGTGAGCAAAGCAAAGGTGAACTTCAGTTCTTTAATCTGTCTTAATTGTCACACTGCTCCCCAAATGCCTGCCAGTGCCATTCTTGGGTGCTTCAAAATGTTCCAGTACTTATCTCAGTGTTTATTTAAGAGGCCAACACCAGATTTAGAGATAAGCCACCCTTCCTACCTCATATTCACAGAACAGCTTGAAGACAACCAGTAATCTTTGTCCTTCAGGTGTCTGTATCTCAGAGAAGATGATGTGACAGAAGGCAACTGCACCAAAGAACTGCTGGAAAATGCCAGAGAGAAAGTAGAGGAGTATTTTGTAGCTCCACCAGGTATTGATTTGCTTACAAAAATCTCTTAATCTCGCCTGAATTCACCTGAAGAAAATAACCTGCCATAGCTGCATTTACTTTCAGAATACTAGTCAATAATAGGGAGCACTAAAAGAAATGACTGTAGCCATCTGTGTAAAACAATGTGCAATTCATTGGTCCAGAAGCAGCACAGAGGCTGACCTGACTCTGAAGTTACTGCACACATTGAGAAATTCCTTACAGGAGGTCAGGCAGGACTTGCTTCCCTGACTTTCTCAGGATATTTAGGCAGCCTGTACATGGAGTAAACTGCAGAAACACTTCCTTGCCAAGGTGTCCTGCCCACAAGGTAACTTACAGCTGGTCTCACACAACTTGTTTTTTGTTTTCTCTCAGGTAACATCCCTTTACCAAAGCTGGAGGAACGAGAGACTTTTCTGCAGGGCTCTCAGTGACAGCCCAGAGCCCAAAGGCACTTTCAGTATTTTATTTGGGGAAAATGAAGTTTTGTGCAGTCACAGCTGAAGCATCCTGGCATGTATTTTGGTCAGAAGAAGAGCACTTGCAAGACAGAAGAAACAAAGTGTAAAAGTTTAATAGTGCTGCTGAAATATTGAATGTCTCTGGAGCTGGGCAGCAGCATGGCAGATGACCTTGGTGCTTTTATTTGGCAAAGTGAATATGCTGTCTGGAGGTGAGAGCAAACCCTTGTCCCACTTTTAATTGTGCAATTACCTCATTATTTGTTTAAGCATTCATAATATACTCACATAGATGCATAAAACATGTAAGTACTTGAATACTTTCAAGGGTATTGAAATAAAGCCAGTATTTAACACCACTAGTCCAATCCTCTGCAAAGCTGTAACACTGTATTATTGCTTTAGTCTCAGACTTTTCAAGATCCAGACCCTGCAAATGCTGAAGTTTTACAAATATAGAAGCTCAGCCTGGAAGTAATTTGTGTATAAAAAACATAACAAGGAAAGACTTCAAATATCTATCAATGAATATGATTAATAGCACAATCATAATATCAGGTAATTCCCACTTTGAGAAGTCCCCTGTTGATCTATCCATTTTGGCCTCTTCCTTTGACCATCAGCCAGAATGGGGACAATATTATTTACACAGAAAAAGGAAGAGGAATTTGAGAGAGAACTGCATGGCTGCAGGAGCTTTTAACCCAAAATAGCATCAAGTACTATTTAAAGGCAACAACTAAACCAACAATTTGGACAAGATGATCCCACATTCCCAATGCAGCACAGGCTAAACTTAAAACTGCCAGTTCAGTGCTGCTCCCACACACTCCAGGGAGAGAACAGACTGCCTGATGCTTGTTCCCTGCAGCCCAAACTGCATTTCAAGTGGAAAACACACATCTCCTTAATGAAGGGGTTTGATGCAACTTCACCACAAATAAGGGAATTACAGCCTTGACTCAGACACCTGCAACCACCAAAAAGAAAAGCTCACAGAGGGCAGATGAGCTGCCTGTGGGGCAGGGCATGTCAGTGCCTCAGTGGGTCTAACACTGGTGGTGCTGAGCCCCACTGGGCCCTGGCTGCACTTTGAGAGAGGGAGAGAGACCCCTCATGTGCTGAATGCTGGGGCATTCACTGCAGCACTCAGTAAATGGATCCAGTTTCTCAGAGACCATGGAGATAACCTCACTTAGAGCTGCTGACATTTTTCCAGCACCACAAAACTGTAGATATAAAACTGGATTGGAAGCCCTCGCATATAAATCCCAGGTTTACAAAGAAAATTTCAATGTGGAGATTTCTTCACCTTTGTGGGTAGAAAAAGAAGATGGAAGTTGTTTTATTGCTAATAATGATTATTTTATGTTTGGGTATTAACTAGGAGCCCCAGGAAAAAGCTCTGTTAATGCAGTGATAGGTTGTGCAACAGAGAGTGAAAAACCACCTCACGAAAAGTGCTTACAGCCTAAACTGGGAGAGCAGTCTGTGAGATACCTTATCCATTACCCCCTTTTCTTCAGCACCTCCTCTACCCCAGCTATCATCTGTGTTTATTTGTTCTGCCTTTCCCTGCAGCTCTGTCCTGAGGGAAACTCTGCTTTTATACTCTTGATTAACAAGTAGGACTCTGATGTATCCCAGGCTTTAATGTTTCTCATTAACAACGTGGATCTCACCCACACTGACATTTCCTGCAGTCGTCATCACAGTTGTTCCTTCAGCAAACCATTTCTTAATAAATGCAGAGAAATTTGCCTGCAGCTACCAAACACAACCACCTCCTCAGAGATTCATGGGTGTTTCTGAAGTTCAGTGGAAGCGCTTGGAAAATTGTTAAATGGTTCCATTCTGTCAGCACAAAACTGTCCAGTACTCAACTACTGCAACTGCTGCAGCTACTGAACACAGTTCTGGAAATGAATTACTTACTGTGGCCCCAAGACCACTCAAAACTTCATGTTTCTAGCAAAGTTGTGAACTGCATCTCTAATTGGAATGCTAAAACCTGGGAGTGAGGAGTTATTCCTGAGGTATTCTAGAGTGACAAAAGTATTACATTATGCAGTTTCAATATTTCTGGGGGCAGTGTATTCTTCTGAGGTTGCCTTAGAGTTTGCAGAAGCAAAGAGCTGCTTGCAGTTATGCTGCTTTTGCTCTGAATGACACTGAGCAGGTAACTACACTGTATGAATATGCAAAATATTTACATCTCAAGTGAGGTGAATGACTGCTCTTCAGGTGGTTTTCTCAAAATTTCTACAAGAAAATGGGAGTCCTACCAACCAGTATTTAAAACCTCTTTTAAATCATCCTGTGCTGTTTGCTGTAGACATGGTTCAGAGTCCTGTAATTAACAGATCACCAGCTGTGGAAGACTCAACAGCAATGTTCTATCTGCTGACAAGAGTGTAAGCAGAAAGTGCCCCAGGGAGAGTGAAACTAAGAAAACAGAGCACTGAGGTTCCACCAAAACATCTTGCTTCATTTAAACAAAAAAAAAAAAACCAAACCAAAACTAAACCAATCAACCAAAATAACCCCCAAACCAAACACAAACAAACAAAAAAAAGCAAGAGTTGCAGAAATAGTGAGGTCTGCAAAAGATGGTGTAAAAGTCTGATAGATTTGGTTCACTAAAGGAACAAAGTTTGCAGCTGACTTGATCACACCCAGTAAACATGGGTCAGGGATTTCTATCAGAGGTCACTTAGTGTGACTTGAGAAGACAACTGAAAACAGACAAGTGAGCAGGACAGGTGATCAAGTGCCATTCACAAGCTATGGAACTCCTTCCTTTGACAGGGGTGGGCTTCACTCCCAGTAAAGGGTATACTACTGAAACAGCTGCCCCAGGTAATATCCCAGTATTCTTTCAGTAATATCACATACTATTGAAGGGGATATTCCCAACAGGACCTTGTTCCAAAGAGAAACAAAGTCTGTTACTGGTTAAACTCAGCATCTCTGTGATCCAGGCTGGGGCAAGTAATAAAATGGCTTTTGGGGCCCACATATCAACCATGGAAAGGTGTTTTACAGAAGCTGGTGGACACATTACAATGCCTTGGAGACTGGGCATACTTTAAGGAACAAGTTTTTTATCCAGGATCACCTGATGATGGCACACAGAATCACAGAATTAGATTAGAAAAGACCTCTGAGACTAGGGACTCCAACTGGTGACTAAACACCGCCATGCCAACCAGACCACGGCACTCAGTGCCATGTGCAGTCTTTCCTTAAACACCTCCAGGGACAGTGACACCAACGCCTCCCTTGGGCAGCCCCTTCCATTGTCTAATCACCAGTTCTGCGAAGAAATTGCTCCCAATATCCACCCGAAACCTCCCCTGGCGCAGCAGACCAATAGCACGGGAGTCAGGACTGGAAGCTTTCCATACAGATCCCAAATCTACGAGACCATCCCGAAACATGCGCCCGGTTCTCCGTTACCGCCCCGCAGCCCGCCGGTCGCCATGGGAACGGACGCGGCGCGGGGCATCCCGGGCCGCAAGACAACGCTGCAGTAAAACCCAGCCGGGCGCCGCGCCGCAGCCAATGGGCGTTCGGGGACCGGCAGCGCTGGCCAATGGGCGCCCTGGAGGCGGTGCCGCTGGCCAATGGGGGCGGTCGGTGCGCAGGGGGCGGGGCAGAGGCGCTGCGAGGCGCGCACGGACCAGAGGCAGCGTCGTCCGCTCTGCAGCGCGCCGGTCCCGCAGCGCCCGCACGGTGAGGAACGGGGCGCGGGCGGCTCCAGAGACTCAGCATCCCGGTACCGGGGACCCCGCGTGTCCCGGCGGCGCCCCCGTGCCTGGGCTTTTCCCCGGCCGCCGCCTCCGGTTTTCCCGCATCCCCGGCAGCTGCCGGCGGCACCCTGCAGCCACGCGGGGCTCCGAGCCCCGGGCCGTGCGTGCCGGGCTTTCTCCGCCTCGCTCGGGGGAGGGAAGGGCCGTCGGGCCGGGCGGTGGAGCGGCCGCGCTCTCTCGCGGAGCTGCCGGGGCGGCGCCGGGCCGGAGCGGGGCTGGGGAGGGCCGGGAGGGCGGCGGTGCCTGTGTGGCTCCCGCCGGAGAGCGGCTGCTGGACGTGAGGCGGCGTTGGAGCCGCCGCTGCTCGGGCCGTGCCCGTGCCCGTGCCCGGCACGCCCGGCCAGGGCGGGGGCACCGCGCGGCGATACCCGTGCGGCTGCTCGGCAGCGGGTGGTTCTGGCAGGTGCTCCTGCAACTTTGAATTGCCTTCTTTTTTCCTCCAAGCAGGCAATCATGAGTGATCGAAAGGCAGTGATCAAAAATGCGGACATGTCAGAGGAGATGCAGCAAGATGCTGTGGAATGTGCAACTCAAGCCTTAGAGAAATACAACATCGAGAAGGACATCGCTGCTCACATAAAGAAGGTAGATGTTGGCTTGTAATGTGCTCATGAAAAAATCAATTGGGGAGAATGCTGCTAGGCAAGCAGCTCTAGAGAAACAAGTTCTAGAGGCACCAGATAATCAAGTCAGACTTTCTCTCTTTCTGTTCTGTTCTCCACCCTTTATGTGGACCTTTCTAGGTCCTTCTGCTTTTCTCTTGTAGTGCCTTACACCTTTTCTGCCACTGTCCCATTGTCCAGCTGAGCACAGAGTGGCAGCTGACTGTCCCTGTGACTGATGAGCTGGTACAAGACACGGGCTCTGTGCAGCCTATTTCAAGAGTGGTGCTTTGCCAACCATGTAATAAATGGGTTTGGTTTTTTGCCTTTCCCACCACATGTAAGACAAGCTGTTCATGCTAATGCTGAACAGATGGTTCATAGCTTACAGTTTGTCACATTTTCTTTCTTGACTCCTACTGGGAGCCTGACTGAGCTGCAAGGAGCTGAAAGGTTTGGTTGAACAGAACAGAAACTTCCATGTCCTCAGAAAAATCTCTTCAGCTGACAGCTGTTAGGGACTGCAGTATAAATCCACTGACTGTATGAGTTTGCTCACTGTAGACCTGTACACAGGAGTTTATTTGTAGCAGGCTCCTGACAGCAGTGTGTCACATCATCATCTCATGACCAGGTGTCAGAGATATGGCAGAGAATTTTCCATCAAGTGTCCTTTCAGCATCCTTATTGCAAAAAAAAACCTAATGAAGTCAATTAACTTCAGAAATAAAAGCTAATATAGAAAGATACTAGTTTCATTGGATATTCAGATCAAGCAGACAAATTCTTAGAAGTTATGGTTTGAGATTGTGGCATGACTGTAAGGGAAAAGTTACCTCCCCAAACATATGTTTTAAGCTTATTCCTGCCCTGCTTGGAAGATTTTTTTTTTTTTGTATGACTAAGCAGCAGATGAGTTATAAAGTGACAGATGATCCTTGTGCTTAAGAGCATATGCTGCTCCTTAATTGCCTTCTTCCAAAAGTGATACTTGTTATCAAGTGACAAATCATTGCCAAAAAAACCTCCCCAACTGTTAGACAATATTAGTATAATTACCATGAAAATGCTGACTTTATAATTCTCCATTCTCTAGGAATTTGACAAGAAATACAATCCCACGTGGCACTGCATCGTGGGAAGGAATTTTGGCAGCTACGTGACTCATGAGACCAAGCACTTCATCTACTTCTACCTCGGCCAAGTCGCTATTCTTCTTTTCAAGTCTGGCTAGAACCATGGACTGTTACTGAAACTTGCACCTGGGGACAGGACTGCACACAGATTCCCACCTTCAGCCTTCCTGGGGAAACACATCTTGATCTTCAGGTCTTGTATTGTATTGTTAATGGTCAGGGATTTTGCTGTAGCGGCTGGTATTTTCATTGTGGCTATGTAGAAAAGCAAAAATGTCTTCCTTGTATTTATTTTCTTTCAAAAGATGGCTTCTTTGCTAATAAAACCGTTGGAACAAGTTTATCCCTTTGCTCTGTTGAATTACCCTCTTTATTGCCATGTGGATGAAGGATGAACATCCCCACCTCAATTCCCACACCCCAAATTCATCCTTTCTTAGGAAACCTTCTTACAAGACTGATTTAAGTGGAAAAAAAGTGATGCAGAGCCCTTTTATTTCATAAGCCTTTCATTTGCCTTTGAAAGGAGTCATGGGAAAAAATCCTTAAACTCCACATGACAAAGATAATAACAGCTTCATAAAAGTCCATAGTTACTTCATAAATCCAAGTTACTTCTCACAAGTATAATATTCTCCTTTAAGGCTTAGTAAAAAGAAAGGCATCTTATTTGGAGACTAATCAGTCTATTTCTTTATCCACACCCACTGCCAACTTGTTTCACTTGTCAGCATTGCTGAGTTTTGGCCACATCCTTTACTCTGCACTTGAAGGGAAATGCAAGTGTAAGAAACACCACTGGAATCACTCCACAGGTTTCTTGGTGGGGAGAGGTAACTTGTGTTCTTCTGAGCCCAGCTGCTGAGCAAGTATCTGCTGCACAACTTCTTAGAACTCCTTTTGATACCGTTAAAATTCCACAGCTTTCATATCCCTCATGAAAATTATACTTTGGGTGTTTTGCTACCCAGACTCACAGTTTGAAACCTGAGTGAATGGCAACAATGCCAAAGTTCAAATTCTCATAATCCACTTTGAAAAAGCCTGCATCTTCTATCATTGCCTTCAGCTCCTCCTGAAAAATAAGTGCCATAAGTATTAACAACCTGAAGGCCTGTAAGGCAGCTGGCCACAAGATGATGCTGGAATTGTGTTTTCTGTGTTAGTGAATTTGGGGAAATCCTGCCTTACCTGAGGGGGGAACTGTCTGATGCTCTCCACAAGATACTGGTAAGACTTCCAGTCACCAGCAATAACCTCACCCAGAACAGGGATAACCTGGAAACTGTAGAGATCATAGAGCCTGCACAGAGAGATGGTAAATACAGATTAACAGAAACAAATTTAAACCCTCTCCAACATGAGCTGGTCTCTGTGCCACTAGGCTAGGCAGTCTGTAGCTGACTTTAAAAGTGCACCAAGATGTGGTCTCAAAGTGTCTCCACCTCTTATTCTGAGTACAAACGAGAGCTTTGTGACACGGCATGAAGTGTCACCATGTTCCTACCTGGAAAGAAGAGGGTTGCTGACATGACTAAATTCAAGGCAGAGAAATCTTCCTCCTGGTTTCAGCACACGATAGGCCTCTTGAAGTGCCTGAGACAAAGCAGATGTGATGTTTGCTTCTGTAGAACAGCACCTGCCTATTATCATGCCATGTGATATTATCATGCAACTCTGATGAACTGAGGGGAATGAAGAGTATCCTGACTGGCAATCTGCAATATTTACTGTAGAGAAGCATCCCAAGACAAGTATTAAAAAAAACCCCAAATGTGCCACAAACCCAAAGCACAAATACTCTTGCTGTTACATAAATAGATTTTTACAAGGCTTTGTATCAAAACTGTGATGTTGGGTTTGCAATTTTCTTTTCTTTCCCTACTCGCAGCTGATGAAAGTTTGTTGGCAGAGCTCTTATAATTACAGACCAAACACAAAAGGGAGAAGGTGACTCAGCTACAAGAAACTGAAAATCAAAAACAGGCATGACAATTTTTTTTCAATCAAAAGATTTTACTGTAAGGCACACCCAAAGGTTCAAAGAAGGAACGATACTGGGTTTCGGAGGAGCAATGTGTAAGAACAGGAAGGAAAGAGGAAGAAGAAGAAAATCTTCGGCTACTTCGAAAATTCCATCCTGCATCAAAATAGAATATCTAACAAGAATCTAGACAAAATCCTGTTTAAAACTGTATGTTCTTTCATACAAGAGCAGAGTTGTATGCCAGAACTTCTGAAGATTGTACATTTGCCTGACTTCAACTGTCCTGTTCCTATGGGATAAAATATCAACACTACACAGGAGCTCTGCAAAAGAGTTGGCAGCTTGGGTGTGTTTTGTATCAGGTCTCCAGGGAGCTCTGCTAGCAGACTGCTGTATGCACGAAGGCAAAGAGCCTGTGCTTTGGAAGGGGGCAGCCAAAGCACCAGGAAAGCCACATGCACATTAAGTTCAAAGGCATATGGTTCAAGGTGGTTTGGATCTAAATGCTTCACCTTCCAGAGGAGCTCTGCCAAGGTTGGAACACACTCCTCCAAAACAGACAATGAGTGCCTCCAGACAGGTGTCACCCCCACAACAGCCAGCACTTCTCAAAGGACAGAGATAGTTCAGAACAAAGAGTACTAGTTCTCCTAATTAAAATCATTCTTGTTCTTTATAGAGAGTTCTGCCACCAGCCAGTGTAAAGACACTCAGCTGAAGTGGGCTGAACAGGCTGGTTCAACAGCAGTGGGGGCAGCAGCCTCCTTCCCACTCTGCTCTGGCGGTTCTGCTGACTCAGCCAGGGAAGCAGAAGGGGACAGGAAGCACTGGACCCACTGTTGGTGGGATATAGATCAGGTGCTGCAGGAAGATTTGAGATATGCAGACTCACTGCCCTGTGCATGTGTAGATCCATCCATGCCATAGGTCAGGAGAAGGTGGGGAATGACTGTAGCATGCAGCCCTTTGCCTTAGGAAACTGAGACTGTGTGGCCTGCCAAGCTGGAAGGATTGGGTGCAACTGGTATAAATCTATCTTTTTATGACAAAGGTGGGGCACTTAATTGCATTTTCTATTCACACAAGTTGCATACCACATGCCACTTCTTTTAAATGCTTCAGGAGTAGACTAGGATCTTCCTTTATCCAAAGGAGTTCCTGCTTTGCTTCCTTTGTAGAATAAAAAATCCTAAGGACCCCATGTCAGGATACACTGTAGTAACTTACCAAATCAATCCGAGTTACATTTCGGATTCCAAAGGCAATTGTGTAAACATCAAACCTATCATCATCAAAGGGCAACTCTTCAGCATTCCCAAGTACCCAGGACAAGCCTGTAGTGAAAGACAAGTCATAGAACTGAGCTCAGACTGCTCCAGAAAGGGTAGAACTTACTCATTTTAGAAGGAATTGATTATTTTTAAAGTGATATTGAAAACAAATGGTTCCATTTTGCAGCTTTGTTAGAGGAAAGACACCTTGGCCTCTACTTGTGAATCAATCTTTCAAGACAGAGTAGCTCATTTTGCAGATCAGCCAAAGCACCATTCTGCACATACACACAGTGTGTATATGCCACATAGACTTTACCCAGAACTTACACCATAGTGGAAAGCACTGTTGGCTGTCATTTGTTTGTGGCAAAGTTGTAAAAAGAGAATTTCTGCTCAAAGTGCAGCTATGGACAATTTCTAACACCTTGCCATGCAACAATGGCCAAAACACTTACATTTTGCTAGAAAGCTCCCACAGGTTGAGGAACATGAAAAGACACACTCCCTCCATCAGGACTATCAGTATGTGATGCACTTGCAGCTGTGTTGCTTCCTAGTCCCCAAAGGATCAAGACTATGTCTATCTGTGGGTTACTGGCAAGCAGACAAAATGCACAATCAGTGACTGTGCAACTCATGTTCCTTTTTCCCATGCACAGCTCCCACTCTTCCTGAATGTACACAGGGAAACAGCAAAAAAACCTCTGTCCCTTACAATTTCTTGCTATCAGGAATCTTACTGCCACAGTACAATGCATGATTTACCTTCAGAGTAGCCAAGATGCTGTGCTTTCTGCTTCCCAACTTTTAACATTTCTCTGTTGATGTCACAGACCACCACTTGGGAATCCCCTAGTGAGTTAAATTTGTCTTTCTGGTAACTCTCAAAAATTTCCTGCCATGACAAGTTCTGATGGTGTTTGAGCTTCCTCTGGAGCTGGCGTTGTCGTACAGAGCGAACATAATTAATGAATCGAAAGGCAATGTCACCTGCAGTTGTTTCAAAGGAAAGATACACATTTTGGAACATTTTCTGACTCCAGGAAGTTGAAACATAAGGCTTTGAACATCCAACTGACTTACTATTTGTTTTTAGTCACATCTATTTATAAAAACACCCCCTCAAACATACTGTAGTAGACACAGAAAGAGTGTGTGTGTACATGTATATAGATAAAAAGGGAACTTATTAAAATCAAAGAGTCCATGACATTCTACAAATTCACACAGTTTCCCTTAACATATCATGGCAGGACTATAACACTTTCAGACCCACAAAGCAAGATATTACAAAACACAAAGATATCAGTTCTCAACCCTTCTCTGGGAAAGTCAAGTAGATGTTTCATTCGTTTTAAAGACAAGGAGCTAAGCATGAGAAAAAAACCCCAGCAAGAAACGTACTTCTGAGCAGACTCAAACATCTGAAAAACAGTGTGGCATTGTCATGTGGAACTCACCAAAATTATTTACCTGTTCCCCCAGCAACATCAAGGAGGAGTGTTCCTGGGCAAGGGTTCATTTTATGCATGAGGATATCCTTCCACACCCGATGAATTCCCAGAGTCATTGAATCATTCATTACATCGTATTTCTTGGCCACAGTTTCAAAGACCTGATAAACTGCAAAGAAAGGATACGGGAATGAGAGGCAATTTACTTTAAAATGCTTATGTCTAAGTAAAACTTGTCCCTTATTGCCCTGTGGAGGTCTGTCCACTATATGGAGCTGAAAAATACAAGAAAACTCGTTATAAAAAAAAAAAAGATTGAATCTGCTGGGCCTGTTGCCCGACAAAGGTCTCTGCAGAATCACAGCCTTCCCGAGCTGAGGGAAGTAGCAGTGAGATTATTCACCGAGACCCCCGGTACCGCCTCAAACAAGGGCCCAGTCCCAAACACGTCCCCAGCACTCTGAAGAACGATCACCGGCTGCCCGGGAGCCCAGCTCGGCTCCGGGCCCGGCCCGCCCTCTCCCGCCGCCGCCGCCGCCCTCACTTTTCTCCCTCCTCTCCTCCTCCGTCACGCTCTGGAAGCCGAAATGCATCTCCGGCCCCGCG
>VYZP01049963.1:0-122073 GCA_013400635.1 Hypocryptadius cinnamomeus
TCCCAGCAGCTGTCCCAGCAGCTGTCCCAGCCCTCCCACAGCCACACTGGGAGCTGCCAGCAGCCCAGCACAGATCCAGGCACCTCTGGCTCTTCCCTTCTGGGATTATTTCTCTGCTCATCAAAGGCTGGCGAGGACTGAATGTCATTCAATAAAAGTATTTCAGAGCTATAAATAGTCTCCTGATTTTTGCTTCCCTCCCAGAGCAAACACCTGCCTGCAGATGAATTCAGTGGTGCTGTGCACACATCTCCTCTTTCCCCTGATGTAACACACACTGAACAAGGCTTCACATAAAACCCCAACTCCTGCTACCTGGGCTGGACTAGGATGTTAAACTGGAAATAGAACCGAGCCAGAAATCACCACCAGTCATGGAAAACAAGCAAGGCTTTGGCTTCTGCCCAAGAGGGAAAGACCCATGAGCCCATCCTGAAGAGAACACAGGTCCCAGCACGAACACCACGAGGCATGCAGTCAGCTCTGACACCCACAGCCTGCCCCAGTGAGGTAAAAATGGTTTCAAACTTGAGCAGTGCAGATGCTTAACTGAGGGGCTAATGCTGCTGCCCTGAGGAAGGAATCCCAAGGACTGGAGGAGGGCCAGAGCTAATTACCTGCCCACACAGACACAGGGATCCTGTTATGCAAGAATACAGCTGGGCATGTTACTGCAAGTGAGGAGACAAGCATCCATGTGAATTGCAGAGGGGTAGGGAGAAAAGGAAAAAATAACCTTTAATTTCTCGCCTTTTTTTCATTCTTATGGCTAAAGGCCTGATTTGTAAAGATACTGAAAATCTAAATTTGTCATTGACATTCCTGGATTTTGCTTTTTAAACTGGCACAAACAGAACAGTGGATCAAACACAAACTGAGCTCCATCCATGGAGCTAATGAGACTAAGACAGTGCTCAGAGGTGAGCTTCAGCTGCAGCTTTTCTGTAACCTCATCCATCACCTACTTTTCCCCTGCTCCCAGATATAATCCTTGCCCCTTCCTGCTTACAGCCTGGTCCAGCTGAAAGCAGAATTAACTTGCATCAGTGGAAGACAACAAGAATGGTTGTGCCATGTTTCTTCCCCACAAATTAAGGGGCCAATCCCACTCTAATCTAATGGGGAGGTGAAGATGGAGGAGGGTTGCACATACACAATTCTATCCAGGATCACATACCAAGTATTTCAGTACTTTTGTATTTTTCATATTTTCTCACATTGAGGTAAGAGAGACATCTAGAGATGACAGGCAGGGGATTGCAAGCTCCTGGAGAGTTTTCTGGAGAATGTGTAGCATGGTTTGTTCACAGAGTGGGAACAATAAATCAAGAGAATTAAATATTTAAAAAATCAACCCTAGTCATAAATTATAGAAGTCCAAGAGGAAATAGCAATGGCTTACAGAGTGGCAGGAATGCTCTCCATTTCCATGGCCCTCACACAGAGTTATCCCCAATCTGTTAAAAAAGCAGTCTGAAAGCTGGGAGGGAGGGGGTCACATACCCTGCTAAAGCACCTTGTCCAAAAGCAGACAATGCCACAGGAATGCATACACAACGATTAAGTGCAGCACCAGCAGATAAAAGCCTCAATAAAATATAACTAAACTAGACTAGGAACTGGAATCCTGCCCCAGCACAAATGTACCAACAGCATCACTGTTCCCAACTCCATCACATGCCTGATCAGATGGGCTGTCCTGAGCACCAGGATAATTACAGCCCATTACTGCATTAATAATACAAGAGCAGCACCTGAGCCAAGAAAACATCAGAGGCACGAACACAAATGGAGGCCACCAGCCTCTGAAACCCCTTGACTTCACTAGAACAGCTCTCCAGACTAAACTGTGGTTAAATCCACCCAGATATTTACTGAGAGATGGATACTTACATTAATTGGCAGTAAGACGTAGCCTTGTCTTACATCTAAATTAGCTAAATAGCATTAGACAAAAGGATGAGGAGGAAAAGGTGCATTTCCAGTCAAGCCACTGTCACACACCAGGCTCCTTACCCTGCTGCAGTATTTTGAAGATCTGCACTTATTCTCACCTCCAATATTACCTTAAACTAGGCTCAAAGCATCAAAGACAGAAAAAACTCTCACTGTGGACCAGGGCACAGAAAGCAGGATACTCCTCAGCGGTCTCCCTCCATCTCCAGTGACTGCAGGTGGATGCTGCCCTCTGTTGACACCTTCTCAGGCACCAGTGAAGAGCTGTTCGGATCCTCAGCAGGCAGTTGCTTTCAACATCCTCATCCTCTTCTTTAGCCACGCCATAAGGAGCAATGGCACCCCAAATACCGATCTGACTGCAAGATGAGACTGGGCTGTGCCTCACAGGGGCACCACCAACCGTCCCCAACTACTTCAGTTTACTCATTTTCACAACTAAATTCAGTTCTGACCCCATTCTGGCCCCGGGACTGGACTGTGATGCTAACACGTGGCTGTGAGCAGCAAAGGGGCTGCAGGCAGGACAGCTGCAGCACGGGCTCAGGGTGAGCTTTGGGCTGCTCCAGGGCACCAGGCATGGAGAGAGGGCTCAGGATGGGTGTGCAGGGCACAGAGGTGACACCATCACCCTCAGTGGTAGACCACAGGGGACCCAAGACAGCCCCAGGGCAAAGCTGGTGACTCAGGGGCTTCCCCAGGGGACACCCACCCTGCCAGCTTTCTCCCCATGAAGGTCAGTCCCCTGTCCCTCAGGGGACTCCTCCATCGCTGCTGTTCCCTGTGCCCCACGGGTACCAAACCCCTTCTCTGAACTAACACCTACCCCTGATCACCTGTTATAATCCACTGCATTTCAGCTTTGTGCCATTTCCCCTCCCACCTCTATCAATCCTTTCCTTACCCAAAATGCTTTCACCTACAAACTGCTTGCCCAAGGCATATACATGCCCTCAGCCCACTAAACATCACTGAGGTTAAAACAATTACACCACTTTCAGATTTTAAACTTATCTGGGAGCAAAAATTCCTGCAAACCCATGTAAAGCTGTCGTATTGTCATGATCTCTCCTGTCAGCTCCCAAGCCCACCTTCCAAAGTTCATGGCTCTCAGCCAGCAGCAAAGCTCTCACCAGGGAGGTGCAAGCTCAGAGATCATCTCATCAACCCAAATCAGCCACACCAGCTTCCACCTGTGGTAAGCCTGGATGCAGTTACTTTTGTAGATATCCTGTGGAAAAGGTGCTTCTGCTGCTGCTTCCTTTCCTCCAAGTCATTCTTGTTACATCAGAGCTCTAATTTCCATTTAATAAGTCTATAAAAGTTGCTGGGCTAGCTTGTGGAATAAATTTACAGTTCATTCCCAACTGATCTGTCAACTGAGAACATCAGAAATTGTTACCGCAGGAGTCTCTGTGGGAGTAAAGGACACACAGCTAAGCTGGGTCAGAAAAACTACCATGTATGTCCTGTGTAAAACTGATTTAAAACTGTCAAACTAGCAGGAAACCTGCTATAGTAAACACATCTAAAGGAAGCTTTGAAACTGTCATTGGCCTTCTTCCACTAGGTATGAGAAACATGTTCTATTCTAGACTTGATAAAAATCAAGATGTTACAAAAAAGAATAGTGAATCTTGATACAATCTTCAGGGTTACTCTGAGCAAGAAGTACAAAATCTCAGGTGTCAGTGCCTGGTACTGCAGAATGAAATCCACAAAGGATAGGAAAAACCCCACCTGTCACTAAAGAGCTCCATTTGACAACACAGGGGTTGAAACAGACTCTTTGACTTTGTACCTACTTTAATTCAGTGTACAGACCTGCAGCTAAGCAGATGTGTCTCCAGTCAAACTGAGAACCAGTGATCCCAGCTGAATGTTCTGATGCTGTCTCCAATCCATCACAGCTGTGACCCAGCAGCTAAACCAGCTTTAGCCCATGCCCCTGCTCTTCTCAGCCAGGCTCAAGCCAGGATGCCTGTGCCACCACATCTCCTGTAAGCACCCTGAGCTCTGCTGGCTCTCATGTCCCTTGGGATTGACACTGCAGTGTCCGTCCTTTTGCTTAACAGTATCACCTTCTCCTTTTCTCCACGAAGAGTAACAGACTGAACCAAGAGAGGTTACAGTTACTGAGTTCAGGCTCTGCCTGAAGAGCCCCTGCCATGCCAAGGTTTGTGATGAAGTATCACCTTCAAGGCAGGACACTTCCAGCCCAAGCAACTGTACATGCTGGGCATGGGAATGTATCACCAAGCAGGAAAACTTGGTTTCCAACTGTTTGTATCAGAATCACAAATTTCACCAGCTGGTTTAGTGTTGAAACACTTGCTACACCTCCAAAGGCTCCCTCCTGGTACAACTCCAAATGAAACAAGGTAGGGCAGGTGTTGTTGGAGGGCAATGCAATCAGCCCAGCTTGCTGCCCATCCTCTACCAAGCTGTACTGCTCCAGGTACTGCCCTGAAACACATCTGATTTCTCTGCATCAAGGACACTGTGCTGTCATGTGCCTGAAGAAAACACCAACTCATTCAATACTAAATATTCCCTACCTGTAGGTTCAGACAACTGTATTTCCTCACTCTGAAAATGTAAAGAAATCCCAAACAGCTGTTTCTTTGTGCCAACACACAAAGCAGCTGCACAGCAACTACTCTACCCAAAATTCTGGGGTTTCAAAACACTTTCAAAGTAGAAATTTGAAGGAAAAGAATTATTCACCTCCCAACCTCAGTTACTCCTTTCACTGTATGATGTGGAACAAGTTTGTGATCTGAAATCAAAACTTCAACCACTTTAGTTATTCCAGAATCCCACAACTTTTTTAACCACAAACAGGAAATACCTTCTGGCAAGGCATCTTCTATTATGGAGGCAAAAGGTGAAACTCCAGAATCACACACAGGTAACTAACTGCAGAGACATGTACTGAACACCTGCGAGGTGAGCCCAAGCAGGACAGCTGGGATTAGCATTAGTTTAGCATTAGAGCTCCCCTGCTGAGGCTCTCCTGTACAGTGACCCCAAAATGCCACTCCAGTGGTAACTTTTAGAAGTACACTATATCATTAACAGAAATAGAATTGTGACCAGGGATGGTGTGGAACCCAAACATCATTTGAAGTGAAGCTGGACCTCGAGCATTACTGAAGAGCTGTTACAAGCACTGTCACAGGCAGTGTTCGAAGCCATTAAAATACCCCCTGGAACACCAGAGTCCATTTGAACAATTTATTAGTATCCTCTTTTTTTACAAGTTTTAGAAAAAGAATCCCAGGATTTTGCCTCCTGTGTGTTTTCGTCTCGCCTCCTCATGGTCCATGATACCAGCTGAGGTTGTCAGTACAATGTACCTGCCAAGAGAGAGCAAAAGTTCAGTTTATCTCCCTGGTCCAGGCTGCTGCAGAGCTGACAGCACCAACTTCATCTGTGTTACAAACAGCAAGGCCTGTTCCTGTAACAGGCCCAATGCAGTGAGACAGGTTATCAACAGTGCAAAAGCACAGCTCTGCAGCACACACAGGATGCTGACACATTTCTGTTCCCCAGCTATTTGCCTCTTTCCCTGCATACTCCCACAGGGCAGTCCCTGTCCAGATGCTGGACAGATTTCTAGCCCAAGTGCACTTCTATCCTCCACAGATGCTGCTCCCCAGTGCAGGCAGAGGTGCCACAGTGGCAGACAGCTCCTGAGCTGGGATCTCTGCCTCGGTGCTGAACACTGCCTGGGACAGAGCAGGACCTGCACCTGCAGCAGCTGCCACTGCTAATGCCAACACCTGCATGATTAACACACCTCACCCACAGCTCCATGTCTGAGAACCTCCTGTCCCACCACTCTAAATACTCTTAAAACTCCCAATGACAACACAGAGTAGCTACACAGGGCCAGCTGAAGCAGGAGTTACTGCTGGAGCTTTAAGAACAGAAACAGCACAGAACTATTAATCAATCCGTCCTCTGATGGGACAGACTGGTTGAGGCCCTGGAGACCCTCCCTGTTCTGCCATCCTGGTGCACTGGGAATTACAGCTCTCAATTCCACACACTTTGTGAAGAAAAGGTATATTGCACAATAGTGAGATTTCCTGTGTTGTGGAGGTTTGTTCAACAGAGGCTCCAAGTCCCTCATCACTTCACATCTGATTAACTCGCACACAGTGAATTCAAGTAGTACAATCTACTTCCACTGACCTGATAACTATGTAACTCCTTCCCCATTTAAGAATGGCCATTCATAAAACCAAAACAAATATGAGAAAAGTCCTATTCCATTAAACTGTGAAATGGTCAAACAAGGATTTTACCAAAGCCAAGCAGAAACAGATCCTTGCTTAGCAGCGCCCCTGTAAAACTGGTTTAAAAGGGCATTTATATAGAGGAGGGATTTTTACACTGGAATTCAACTCCAGGCTGATCAGAGGAGAAGATGCCAGGTGAGTCTAACTCAGGCAGTTTGTGAGTGTAACATTTTTACACACAACACACATCTGACCCTTCCTCATACTCACCCAAACTGACGGGAAAGCAGCAGGTTGTTCTGCCACTTTTCCAAATCCTTCAGCTGCACATCAAATCTGGGACTGATTACACCACACTGTAAGAGAGGATTCCATTACAAACTGAAGAACTCTATGGATTTGCACACGTGTGATCCCAGCTCCCTGCCTGAAGGACCTTACCCAGTGCTGTCACAGACCTCCCACCCAGCAACTCTACACGTTCTGCCTCAGCCTCACTCCCTGCTCCTCACCTGAGCAGCCCTGAACTGCTGCTGAAGCTACACCACCCACATCATGCCCACACCTGGGGGAAGCACAACAGCATGCTGTAACATCAGCAACATTCCTGGGATTGCTCAGGGATATTCCACCTCTAACCATCACACACAGTTAGCACAAAAAACCCCATGTAGATTTTAACCAGGAAGAAATTAACACATTACTGGAATTTTCAAGGTAATTGTATTACTGACCAAGACCAGCAGCACCACCACCAGCTACCTCACTGGCTCCAATTATCTTAACAACTATCCAACACCAAATCAGAAGCACACCTTCCTGCACAATGCACCTTTTTCTGAACTAAACAACTGTTCCCTTATTGCAATGACTGAGAGAAACATCATATCCATTAGCCTGGAAGATCCATATCATCCTGGAAGAGTTCAAGGAACAGTACCCTCAAACCTGACCTACATCACTTTTATTACAGACACATAACACTGTGTCCACTGTAATTACTGTGTCTACTGTAACTACTACAGCAATTTGGGGGTGTCAGCATTATCTGCCTTATACACTCTGCAATTTTCAGATGGCATATTTATTCATCATGAGGACACCCCCCAACATATTCTGACCAAGAAATATTTTTTATTTCTTTACTGAAGAGCCAACTCCCACTGGAAGAGCTTAGCTGTAAACAATGGTGCACATCAAGTCACACAGAACTACACAGCTCAGTAGTCTGAGACATAAGCATTTAAGAATTTCCAAAACACACACGAATGTCTCATATGCCCCAGGAGCCTCACAGGTACCAATTAATGTAACATTCAACTTCTCCTCTCTGCAAGCAAAGCCCACCTGGCAGCAAGAGAAAGGTTTGTCTTCTCCACATCTGCAGCTATCAAACATCAAATGGAAACGAACTCAGCCCCTATCTCTTAAGGCAAGTCTTCCAGATAGCTTAAATATCAAAGAAACTGGGAAAGCACTAAGTAGCCAGAAAGCCTTTGAAGAGAGAGAAATACACAGCACATGCAAGCAGACTTCCCTGAAAGCGTACCTCACATAGTCATGAGTTTAAAAGAAACGTAATTAGCGACCCATACCACTTTGAATGCAGACAAATTAATCACCCTGTTAACTGATAACATCCATGCTCTTATTTATACAGATTCAACAAATACCACCTCCTTTACAAGCAGCTCTTTTAGAAATGGAGCAGAAAAACATAACATTAAAAAAAAAGTCTCATTTAAGCACCTCTTTAGAGAACAGAATCCATGAAGACAAATCCTACCTTGTTGAGTCTGCCTGTGAGGTTGACAACAATCTTCCCAGCTCTGTGATCATCAATTATCTCGAATTCACCAATATAACCTGCAGGAGACCAGCAGACAGACACACACGGAACACTTAGCTACAATAACACAACTAATTAACTATGTTGCACCAAACTACTTCAAGCACCTCGATTTCCATCTTTTACCCCAGCAGCACCCCCGGACACCCAGGGGAGGAGGGCCGGGACTTACCGTGCTTCATCATCACGGTGAGGAAGCGGACGATCACCTTGGAGCACGGCCGGATGAGCACCTGGCGCTTGCCACGCTTCTCTGCGTTGTTGATGCTTTTGAGAGCATCGGCCAGAACGTTCATCCGCACCATGGTGCCTGCAGGGAGGGCAGCAGTTACTGCACCGCCTCCTCGGCACAGAAACACTGAGCAGCGCTGATCTTAGATCTAAAAGATCCAACACTGGCGGAAAGTTGCATTAAACCTTACAAAGCACTCTCAAGCTAAAGAAGCGAAACGAGTCACACGCTCAGCTGCGATCAAGAAGAGTCACCACTACCGTAACAGGAAACCTGACACAGTTAAACGTGGCTTTATCAAAGCACAACACGATTTCAAAACCACCACCCGGACACCATGTCAGCAGTGTGACAGCTCCTCAGGTAAATCAGTTTGGCCTTAAAACCCCATTAACACCCAACTGCACAGTACCAATCCTGTGCAATAACTAGATCCTACGTGGTATTCAATCAACACATGCTGCTCGGCTCACTGATCCGCAAAAAAACTGCAGGATACACAAACAACGCTTCGGAAAGGAAAGCCGGCAGCAGCTGTCGGATGCGCGCGAAAAGGAGCCCCGGAGCACCCCCAGCACGGCAGGGATGACTTGGCACTGCCACCGCTCCGACAGAGCCCGGGCGCTGTCCCTGCCCCCGGCACCGATCCTGTGGCACACGAGGACTGTCACCACTGAGAAACCAACACCGCGAGAGCCAACTCCCGCCCCCGGCGAGAGCCGCCAGCCCCCCGCGCCGGGGCCGCCTCCTCTCGGGGCCCCGGCCGCGCCCGCTCCCCGCGCTCCGCTACGTCCTCCCGGCCTCGCCGCACGATCCGCACGCCCTACAGCGCACCGGCTCCGCGGCTGCCCCGCGCCCCGCCCGGCCCAGCTCCCCACANGCCCGGATGGCGCCGGGACGGGGCGGATGCGGCGCGCCCGCGGCTCCGGCCCCACTCACCGAGAGCGCGATGGCGGAAAAGGAAGAGCCCGGGCCGCGCGGGGTGATGGGAGGGCCATCGGCGGGAGGAGATATCGCGAGACTTCGCCTCTCAAGCCTGGCCCTCCCCATTGGCCGAGGCCGCGGGCCGCACTTCCGGAGCGACGCCGCCGCCCGGCTGCCATGGGAACGGGGACGCTTCGCTCGCGTACGGCGAGGCGTGAGGGACAAAAAGCTGCGCTCCGCCGGGCAGAGCGCGGCCGGCGCAGCTGAACCCCCGGCCCGGGACACGGGGACACCGCGACACGGGGACACCGCGACACGGGGCTGCGGTGAGCACAGCCCCCGCTGATGGATGGGCTGTGTCTGTAGTGAGCTCGCACTCCGAAGGGGCACAGGGCACTCGTGCCGTACCAGCAGACCGGCAGCACCCAATACCGGTGTCAGCGCACTCTCCACTCCCGGGAGCACAGCTGGGGACACCGCGCCGTGTCACCGCTCGGCTGCACGCACACAGCATCTCCCCCACCGACGGGCTGTGCCGTTCAGCACGGCACCTCCTCAACCCTTCCCAGACCCCCTGCTACACTGAAAAATGCATTGACAGCTTCTCTGGACATTGACGAGGAGCACGTCTTCAAGCAGTTTCTCTTTAGTCTGTATTGACCTATTCAACAGTTACAACAGACACTGAAGAGAGTTCATTTAAAACAGTAAACTTTTAAAACATTAACACAGGTTTTAGCTTTTTAAAGAAAAACAGTTCAGTTTTAAAAAAGGAGGGAGAGATCATAGAAAAGCACAAACAATTCAGGCTTATTTACAGAGTCAAACTCAGCATATTGAGAGTGATTTTGTATACAGACAAACATCCATAAAACCAAACGTGCTACAAGGCTCCATGACAACAGCAGTTTCCAGAACAATCAGCTCTTAAGGTTACACACACCTTCACTCATTTTCTACAGTCTCAGTGCAATGAGTTTACACTACAGCTAAATAACTGAACTACAAATTTATATATTCCAGACCCCTACTCCACACATTCTCAGGTACACACAGCCAAAAGAAGCAAACAGGTTCAGTGAGACAATGGAACCTCCTTCTGCCCCCATTCTGGATGTGCACCCTCAGCCATGGCCATTCTCACTCTGCTAATTGTCCTCCTGCCACAAGGATCAGTAGTAACAAGCCTCCAAGAAGTATCAGCCTTCAGAACTGCCTCTCACACTTGCTGTAGCCACAATTAATGATCAGCAAATCTAACACAGTCACAGAAATACTATCAGGCATTACAGCTCTGCTGTTGGGGTAGTTCTGCCCAGGGTCTGTGTGATGAAGACACTTAACAAGCTCCATACATCAAAGAAGAGGATGTCTCAGACAGGATCAGCTCCAGGCTGCAGAACCCTACTCAGCACAGCAAGAGACAAACCCACAGCAGCTGCTGGAATGACTTTTTCACTTCATCAGGGAGCCGATTAAAAAAAAAAAAAAAAAGTCAGTGAGCAATACAACTTCTATTGTCTTAATTATACATTAATTCTCAAAACTGCTCCCAAGAAAACCTTCTACTAGAGTGAACAGCAGTTAAGCCTTCATTCATTTTTCTTTTCCTTGTGCTTGAGAAGTTTGTTGATCTCCCTTTTCGCCATTCCAATGTACTTTGTGATGATCCCATGTTGGTTTAGTCCAGGAAACAGTAACAAGAAGCTTACTAAAGAGGAGAAGGAGAAAAAAAAAAAAAAGATTAATTCTCCCTTAACAAGCTTCTGTCACTCTGTAATTCTTTGCTTCCCTTAAGCCCCATTAATTGCTTGAAAAGAGAAAAACATAACCCTGCAACAAAAACACCCCACCACACTTAATCAAACATTACTTCTACCAGTCTCAATCCATTTCAGGCAGCTAACAAAAGAGCTCTTTGTGTTCTGCATGCCCACACTTACCAATAAGGTAGGTCAGAAAGAGATTGTGAACTTGCTGTCCAATCCAGGCAACCACAGCAAGAGTGAAGACCATGGTCATGAAGTACTAAAAGTGAAAAGGGAAGAGTTACCACAGACCTGCTGGGGATTCTCCCTTCCCTTCAGTGTTTGGCAGTACTTCAACATTTCAAACTAATGTGAAGCTTTTGGCTCTTCCACATGTGATATCTATGCCCAGGCATGTTAAAATTGAGATTACAGGATCTGTAATTGTCTGTTCTCACTTATTTCCAGAGCATCACAGCTGGCCAGGGTGCACATTCTTTTTTGCCCAGAATCCCTTAGTGCCAGACTGTGCCATCCCCAGTGCTGCACCCACAGCTGTTTTGGGACAGTGGCTCATGTACCAGCTGACACACTACTAAAGATCCAGGTTTTTGGACAGTTTGTGCACACTGGAAACAGCTTGTTTCCAAAAATCTACCTATCCAGAGAAATCCAGTCTTCCTTTATCTTATTATCAAGGGTATGCTCCCAAACTACACAGAACTGCAAGTTTTTAAGTTTTGTGTCTTACCACTCCAGGTCTGAATAAATGTGTGACCAGTATCAAGTCACAGCCAGAAGTGCTGGTTGTGGTTGATTTGGAATATCAGTTCATTCAGACACATGCCTTGCTAAAATACTTCAGACAAAGCTAAATCACACAAAATCTTAAGACAACAGAGATTAATTCCTAGAACTCAGTACCATTTTAGGCTTTTCTTCCTTCAGAGTGAAGAGGCGCTTCCACCAGCCAACAATCCGGCGGCGAGCTTTCACCAAATTGCTGCAAATCTCATGAAATCTTTGCTGCTGTTCCGTGGTCCTTTTATTAAAGGGAGGGAAAAAAGCCAGAAATAAGAATTCAAGATTTAATTTTAAAAAATCCCTCACATCATTTTTGCAGCAGCAAAAACGTACCCAGTGCTTATCCTAGCATTTGCTTTGCTTAGCTTGATGCCTTATTGAGCACTGCAAGGAAGTGCCCATGTAATTTTCCTGTATGCTGACTGTTAATTAAATTGACTCCCTGACCTTAATCTGCTCCCAGTGTGATACACATAAATAATGCTTATCTTCATAAGAACATTTATCCATTAGTCATCCTAAAGCAGATACACTAAAATTCACCTTTAACTCAACTTAAATGTTGTTCAAATCAGGTTCTTCTTCAAGTTACTGCTTTTATACAAGACTTGCCTTTTTCAAATTTGTTTCAATCACAATCACATCCATACTCTCTGCATTACTCTCTTTTTAAATCAAATTTACTACTGCTTTTTTCCAAACATACAATCAGTACTCTTCCACATAATTTTACATTTCAGTATATATTATCCATTAATTACTAAAAACTAGTCTAGCAGAACTAACTAGCATGCTTAATGGAGAGTAAAGAACGTGCCTACTTCTTAAAAAACAATCTGATTTTTCCAGAAGAAAAGGAACAATAAAGGTATGTTGTATAAGTAGTTATCTTCCAGAAAAAGAATGAACATGTTGCTCCTGTCCTCATTTCATGTATTATAGAGATTGCTGATTTCTCACTACAATGACTCTACAAAGTAACTATTTGATATCCACAAATCAGATAACCATTTTGATAAAGATCATAATTACACTCAATAAACTTTCAATTGAAGCTTTCCTCACCACTTATTAGAGCCAAAGATTCGAGGAGCAAGAGCAGGAACCAGGTAATCAGCCAAACAGAGGAACATAACCAAACAGGAGACACCTGAGAGAACTGATGGGTCCAAATAGTAGATCATCCTGCAGAAAGAAGAGAAATTATTCCTGAGTGCTCAAACTGCTAAATACTAGACATGCTTGGTCACTTCTTCAGACTGGCTCAGAGCTTCCAGACCTACTCTCTTGCCTAACCTCAAACAAAATTACAAAAAATGCCTTTTTCTCTTAATATACCAGATAAGAATATGCTACAAGCAAATAAGGTACAAAGCTCAGTAGAAGCAAAACTTCACCATTATTATTCTCTCAGAAATTGACCAACAGTGAACTTAACACTGATTGAGGGATGAGGATGAGTGAGTGAACATATGAAATAATCAGGCAGAGTAAAAGCTCTAATTTTGTTGCTCAGGTCACAGAACTCAGATCCACTAGAGGCTGTCATTTGCTCTGTCTCTCCTGGGAGAGCCAGCCAAACCTGTTCTGGACAAGAGGCCATCAATCTCCACTTCAAGCAGTGCTGCATTCTCCATATTCAGTCTGCCATCACTCAAACATAGCAGAAGGGCAAATGGATAAGAACCAGTTGATCTCCTAAGTGTCTGATAACACCCAGCCGGACCCTCTGCTATTCAACTGTACTTCACAGAACTTCCTGAAAAATGAAAAAGTGAAAGCAAAGAAATGACCCAGTCCATGGTGGGGCTGTTCTGTACATCTGCAGAGTGCTACTGCAGGGCCATGTGTCCTGTACATCTGCACAGTGACACTGTGCTGGGTGTTCAAGGTCATTTTGGTGAGTTCAGAACCTGAAGTAGTTCTGCATTTCCATAAAGTATTACTCAGCACAAGATCTTCCCTGTCATAATCACAGAGTTTATAACAGAATACACTCAACTTCACACAATTACTTCTTTTAAAAGTTACTTTTCAGTTTCTATTTGATTTCCACCTTCCTCATATCCCCTAAAAGCAAAAAAAAATATATTAGCCAAAAGACCAATCATCCCTGCCTCACCTGGTTCAACATTTAGTTTTGTAATTTCTCTCCTTACTGCAGGAACAGTTACAACTGGCAAACTGCAGAGCTGGCACAAACAGCTGTCTGTGCAAGGCAGTCAGGTCATCTTTACTGCCATGTTACATAAGGGCACATCCAAATGCCTTCAGCACCTCCAATCAGACAGGCAACATCTTCCCACCCTGCTGACTGAAGTTACCTACAGTCTTCCCTTTTCTCCTATCTCAAAAGATATCACAGAGAATATTAAAAACCCTAGTTGTGCAAAAAAACCTGAGCTTATCCAAACCCACAGCAAAGAGGCAGAACAGGATATTGTGCCCTATGGAAACAAGCTTTCTGTAAGGACACTGCTGGTGGTGTCGGTGGGAACCAAAGGAGATCATGAGATCTGACTAAGAAGCAGGGGACAAAGAATGAGGGCAGAACATGAATGCAACACTGAAGAACACTCAGCTGAGCACAGTAAAAACCCCAGCAACCACTGCTGGCAAACAGCTTTTGCAGAAACCATTCTGAGCAGGATGTGAATCACGTTATTTCCTGCTTTCATTACTTCTGGTTTTAAATTCCAACAAAGTTCACACGTTTTAAGATAAAGAACCTAGAGTAAAACCCTTTCTATTAGACCTCTCCAGATGTCCTACTAATTTTCTTAATAGGTTTGGTACCAGCCATGAAGATGCAAGGATGTTGCAGGCTCCCTCCAGAAGGTACTCACAGGAAGGAAAAGGAAACAACACTCATTAGTGCCAGAGGAAACCAGGCTCGCTCCCAGCGAAGAACTTTATCGGTCATCAAAATCACTTCTCCCCATCCTTGCAACTGCTCTTCCAAGCTTGCAGTTTCAGCTGCCTACAGAAAAAGAGAAGAAAACTCCTTTAACTAACCACAGTATCAAATTAATTTCCACACTGAAGTAGCTAAAAAAAACCCAGTGTAATAATTAAAGATCCCAGACACAAATCTTTCTGAGTAATTAGATTAGTAATAATATTGTGAGTTTTGTACTAAGTTATGACATTGTAGCAGTGATGCCTTTAAATAGTTTAGATCCTAGCAGCACACATAGGCCAAACAATATCTCCTCCCAAATTTTGCTAAGGTGTTTTCCCCTAATCTCCCATTTACCATACCCCACTCCCCCAGATCAGTAGAAAGTCAGGTTTTAAAGCCTCTCAAAGTATCAGTGTCAATGACTGGAAAACTGTGAGAACTGTTTAAAAATAAATGTGTTTTCCAAGACAACTCTATCACATTACATTGAAGCCTTCTACCTGCTGTCCAATGCCAGTTTATTATGAGGAAAATGGATGAAGACTCAGAATCCACAGTAAAGTTATCCAACTGATCACATCTGGACAGCAAGTTTTCCCACAAGCTGCCCACCACAGCCTTGCAACTCCACTTCCTATGTGATTCCTACATACCTCCCTACACCTCTCCTGCAAGGAGGCCCCACCTGTGCTGCCATCAGCTTGTTAAGCAGTTTACCTGAGGTGTTCCACACTTAACAGAGCTTAACAGTCTCCCCTCAGTGGAAGATGGCATCTCAGAGATTACAAAACTCAGTAAACCGTGAACAGAACCGACTGCTGCCCGAGCAGTACGAGTGAAAAGCCATGAAGACATGCACGTCTGCCGTGCAGAGGTAACAGAACAGGTTTCACTCTCAGCTATGTGCTACACTTAATTCCAATGAGAACTCCGACGCCACTAGAACAACAAGCACAACACAGCTCGCGGACTTTCTACAAACTCTGGAGCCTCCCTGGAAGCTCTGAGCTGCTGGAGCTGTTCCCTGTGCCCAGGCGGGGTGTGCAGCACCGCAGCGCCCAAACGCCTCCAGCCTCTGCCCCTTCTCAGGTTTTTACAGCGATTTTCCCATTTCCCACAGCAGCCGCTTACCAACTGAGGCATAATTTTATATACATATATATATATATATATAGCCTTGTGTTTATTTAACTATTCAAGCGTATCTTGGCACGTTTAGTTAAGCTGAATCACCCAACGCCTGCCGCTCTCGGGGATCGCTGCGGCGCTCGGTCCCGCAGCGGGAGGCAGCACACACACAAACAGACACGCACGGACACTAACACCCAGACTGACACAGACAGACACAGGAGGGGAAACCGCCGCGGATCACGTAACGCCAAGCGCTGCTGAGGGCTCCGGCCCGCGAGCAGCAGCGCAGCCGCCGCTCCCGCGCCCCGGGCCTGCACCGCCGCTCCCGCAGCAGCCGCAGCTGCCGCCCCACGCGCGGCCCCGAGCCCATCCCACACCGAACCCCCAGCGCCGAACCGCGTCACATAGCGCGGGGCCGAGCGGCCCCGCCAGCCACCGCTGCGGGTAGGGCAGGGCAGGGCAGAACAGAGCACAGCAGGACGGGCCTGGCTCCGCCGCCGCCCCCAGCAGGCCCGAGCGGCCACCAGCCCTCGCCCGGCGCCGCCGCCCTCACCAGCTGGTAGATGCTGTTGTTGTCCCCCTCCGCCATCTTGCGCCCTTCCCGCACCGCCGGCCACGCCCTCCCCCACCACGCCGCGCCGCCGCCTTTTATACCCTCCGCGGGCCGCCTGAGCGCTGTGATTGGTCAGCCCCGGCGCCCCGCCGGCCGCCGGTTGGCTGCTGGGATTCGAACCGCGCGGGGGGTGCGCGCGCCCCCCTGCCCGCCGCAGTGCGGCTGAGGCGGCGCTGGGCCCGCGCGGGGAGTGGTGCTCGGCTCCGGGCTGGGCGGCACCCCCACCGAAAAGTCACGTTGGAAAAGAGTTCCGAGACCAGCTTGCGAGCGAGCACCACTTTGTCAACTGCGCCACGGCACTGAGTGACGCACATCGGATCTTTACTTAAAACACCTCCAGGGACGGTGACTCTACCGTCACCTCTACCCTGTGCCGCCCGTTCCAATATCTAATCACTCTGTGAAGAAATTCTTCCTAATGTCAAACGTAAACCTCCCCAGCTTAAGACTCCGCCGCCTTGTCCTGTCCTTTGTTTCCTGGGAGCAGAGCCCGACGCCCAGCCGGCTCCAGCCCCCTTTGACCAGCTTCCTGAGGTCACCCCGAGCCTCCCTGCGTCCCCACTGAACACCCCCGGCTCCCTCGGCTGCTGCTCCTCACACCGCTGCTCTTCCCCGCTCCGTGCCCTGCTCTGAGCTCCCTGTGTCCCCAGTAAACCCCCGGCTCCCTCGGCTGCTGCTCCTCACACCGCTGTTCTTCCCCAGCTCCGTGCCCTGCTCTGAGCTCCCTGTGCCCCCACTGAACACCCCCGGCTGCCTCGGCTGCTGCTCCTCACACCGCTGCTCCAGCCCCTTCCCCGCTCCGTGCCCTGCTGAGCTCGCTCCAGCCCCTCAGTGTCCGTTCTGAACTGCACACACCACCCGAGCTGTGGCCTCAGCAGTGCCCAGCACTCGGCAGATTCTGTTGGTAACATCAAAGCCCAGCAAAGGTGTTTTTCTTTCCTTCAGAACTTGTGGCATCATGGAAAAAAAATACGGGAGAAAGGCACTGGGATAGAAATATTGTTTCTGACTCAGCTTTCTAAATGCTTCAGGCACGTGAGTTAATGAGCGTAATCACCGTGCCCAGGATGCCACGCAAGGCTATAATGAGAGCAAAGAAAACATCTCGGGCACCAAAACTGCTCTGGCACCAGCTTGATGGAGACAAAAAAAGAGAAGGACTAAGGAGGACAATGTAAAAGCAAACATATGTCTATCCTGGATGGTTTGGTTTTTCACAGGGTGCTTCTCACTCACCCTAGAACATATGTAAATAACAGATGCCATACTGAATAACTCAAATTCATTCACATGCTGCTAAAAGCTAACAGTATTTTCGTGTAACTTTTACACTTATAAATGGTGGAGTTCACTCTCAAAATCTGTAATTTTACCACAGCAAAGCTCACACAAAAATTGATTTCATAAGTAAGTGCTGATGCCAGCAATAATTTTATTAGTCTTTTAAAAGAGCATGGAGCCATATAGAGGCATGACCCCACAGCAACCTTCCAGTGTCTGAAGGGGCCTTCAAGGAAAGGGATTCTTCATCAGGAACTGTAGTGACAGGACAAGGAGTAAAGGGTACAAACTGAAAGAGGGGAAATTTGGGTTAGGTATTAGGAGGAACTTCTTTACCGAGGGTGGTGAGAACAGGTTTGCCCAGGGAGATTCAATGCTGGGAGATGTCCCTGCCCATGGCAGGGGTTGGGACTAGATGGTATTTAAGGTCCATTCCAACCCCTCACCATTGTGTGGTTCTATGATGCATTACAATTTCTACAGATATTTGCAGTGCCTTGCAGCAACACTGCTCTGGCTATGAGACACCATCAGCCAGCTCCTGGTTTCATCCATTTACGTGATTCTCACCACAAAAAACCCAAGCACTTACCAATGGAAAAAGCAGGCACTGCCATCATCTCCAGCCAGTCTTTCAAACACCAGCTCCCCAGCCAGGTGCCCTTGCAGCTTTTCTCCATCCCAGAGGGCCCGTGCAGGTGCCTTTCCCTCCTATTACGTGTTGTTGCTCCATACCTCAGAGGGGCAGAGGGACAGGTGAGCGTTGCTGGGTGCCCTCAAGCCCAGAAATGCACAGGGCAGGGCCCTCCACCTGCCCACCCCTCCCTCGCTGAGCAGCCAGGCCAAGTGAGGCACCACATCAAATTAAAAAATGTGTGTCTACATGTACAGGTATTCACAGAAAATTCACTGTTAAATCTCAGCCATGGTGTAGGAGGCAGAGGGTCAGCAGCAGTACCTCCTGCACCTTACCTGAGCTACACCCAACTGTTTTCCTTGTGTCACTATATGGCACAGACCATGCTGCAATGGGATCAATTCTTCCTGCACCAAGATTCTCTCTTAGCAGATAAACAGAAAATTAAATCCTCAAGCTGGCTTCAAAGCACCTTTAAAAGGGGCAGTGCAATTGCTCTGTGCACTTAGAACAGGCACACAAAGTTTACATGTCAAGCCTCCACCCTTTCAGCATACCTAATACACATTTATTATGCTATTAATAAAAAATTAGCCTGATGAATGGCAGAATTGCTCTAATCAGCTATCCATTTATGTACACAGCAGTAGTTTGTAGCTAATATCTGTAATTTCTGTGAAATTCTTTAGCTAAAATGTTACAGTAGGCTCACAACTTCACTAAAGAAAAACTGCATTTTATAATTTGGGACCACATTAACAAACACACAAAAGGCAGGTGTCCTCTCAAATATTTTTCCTAGTCGAATTCCTTAATGCATAAAGCGTGTCTGCTAATTTTAGGAAAAGCTTGACAGAAAAAAAAAAAAAAAGGAAAAAAAAAAAAGAAAGCAAAGAATCCTTTGAAGTACTCGAGTGCACTAAAACAGAATGGCTAATGTACCAGGCACAGAACATATTGATGAATAATTGAAGTAAATTAACCTTAAAGACTACAGCACTTACAAAGAGCTTCAGTTTGGGAGACTCGAGTCTTTTGCAGACATTTGAAAAATTAGACAAAACATTTTTCTATTTAAATAGGATAACCCTTAAGGGCAAAACCATTATTGCAAAGCAAAACCAGACCATGAAGTCCCTAAAAATACACAACTAATTTCTGTTAGCTGTATAGATCTGCTGCATTTTCCAGTTGTTGTATTGACTGTGCCATTATCCTACCAAAATAATCTAGGACACCACTGATGACTCCAGTTTAGCACATCCCAGCAACCCATTTGGCAGAGCCATGCTCACATCCTGGCTTTCCAAAAGGGGAGAAGGAAGAGAGGCAAACAAGCAATTCGACTTTCAAAGGGCATCTCAACCACAAGCCTATAGAGTGAGGGGGTAACAAAACTGCTAAACATATGTGGAATTTGGCTTTGAGAAATCATTTTACAGCATGGTCCCTTGGTTAATATTTACTGCAGGTAAGCAGCAGACAAAAAATAGCCCTCAGTTGAACGGTTTGACTTCAATAGCTTCAGCTGGTTTCTATGTGTTTAGAGAGGTGAGTCTAGACTTATTCTAGGTGTGCCTCACTGCAGAGAAAATAAACACCAGTTTTACTGAAAATAAAGGACGTGCCCTTATGTCTTTGTAAGAAGCATCTTTTAAGAGACTGTAACTCATGCAGTCTTATTTACTATGCAGGATGTGTGAGCAGAACCTGAATTTTAGGTTTCATCAAGACTGTACCAACCTCCCATACTGTCAACATTTCCAAGAAAAATGTGTCAGCACACAAGTCAACAGTGACAGTCCCACTAACTCCTGCATATCTGAGCTGTCTCCTTTGCGTTAGTTATGTAAATTTAAGTCTCTGGAGAATCCTGCTCTAATTTGGGGTTTGGCTTGTATTTGTTTGTATCAGGCACTTTAGTCTTCCCTGCAATTTTCACAACCACACAGTGTTGCTTAGAAGGAAATTAAAAACACATTCTTTTTTATTTTTTAAAACTTTATTAAATTAGGCAGTAAGAACCCATCTCCACACAAGTGTTTCATTTCTGGATGGCAGAGGTATAATACATGAGCCACAGGTGAGTGCATTACCCCTCCCTTCCCCCCAGCTTCCAAGAAACAAAACAGCAGGTACAACACACTCCTGTCACTACACTTCTCCAACAGATTGTTCATAAGGTTATTTTTAACTGGAGAAAAATGAAAAGGACCAACAGTGTCAAGTGTCCTGTTCTGCATATGAATGTTCTTCACTGCAACATTCCAACAGCTTTTCCTGGACGTGCCGGCAGAGGGTCAGGAAGCAGTGGCAGTGGAATGCGTTTGCACGGGTTACTGTTAGATGCAAAGCCTGTGACTTCCCTAGAGGTAATCAGGCAATCAGAGTGCAAGGAAGGCCATATGACTGTTGAAAACTGTTACACTTCAAAGTGCATGTCCACAAAAAGTTGGCAACAGAGGAGAAAGTGAATTCTAAGACCTACTGCGGAGGCAGAGCAGTCAGCATAGTGCAAATACTGAAAGGAACAGAAGTTTGCTGGCATTATCCAAAAATCACCAGCCAAGCTTCCTACTCAGATGAACTGCTGCAAACCCTTTCAATTAAATTAATTTTATGCCAGTAGTGGGCTTGTCTCAAATCTTTTAATACTTGGATTTTGACTGAAAAAATGCTGTATAGAAAGTGTGGTTTTACTCTGAAAAGTGACTAAAATGGCATTAAGGATCTTCCCACATTTTTCAGCAACTGTCCATAATGAATTCACCAAGTTTACAAAAGAGAAACTCTTTATACAGAGCTACAACGAATTTATCTGGGTTCAGAACGCCAGGGTGCATTTCTGCTTGAGCTATCAGCACCTTCACAGTTCTGCAGCTGTAGCTGAATTCTGCGGGGCTTGTTTCTCTAAGAAAAGGAAGTTGCCTTTTCCTAAAGGTGTCCTGCTTAAAAAATAAAGCAAGAAGTCTTTCAGACAACCAGCAGACAAGCAGGACCTTGATCCAAGGAAGATGATGCCATTTTTAGAGAGACTTTTCTGACCATAATCACACTTTGAGAACTGATTTAAAAAAAACCTCGGTGGAAGATTCCCTATGGATGCATTACTGAACAGCCATCTATAGAAGAAATATGGCAAAGGAAAACTACTTTGCAGAAATCTTTACAGATTTAGTTGAACAAAAATTTGGGAGTCCTTCATTTCTTGGATTACATGTATACCCCTGTGAAGTGAAGCACTAGAATTTACAAGTGTGAACTAAAAGGATTAGGAAAATGAAGTAAAAAGCATATCACTCTACCTCCACCAGAACATCACTTTATTGTTTATCTGTCATCAACAATGTAAAACTCTACTAGATACTCTATCCTGGTTTTTAAAAAGGTAAAGATTACATTGGATTAGCTACGTCGTACGAAAGAAACTACAGCAATCACAGTAGAATGAGATTGGAGGGACAATCTGAATTACAAAAAAGTGTACACTGCAAGCAGAGGGAAGTGCACATTAAATCAAATGCCTGTAGGAATCATTACTTTTAAATGCACAGTGACAATTTTGAGAAACTGTACATAATAGAATCACAAAAATGACTTTAAAATAACCAAAATTACATTTTGCATTTGACCATCCAACTCATAAGTAATCGTTGATGTTCTATATTTTCAGTGCTTTTGGAGAAATTGTTTACCAAACAGAATTTAAGTTGTTAATTTGACTAAACTGTGAAGTAGAAGGATTGAAATAAAAAGTATATTGGAAGTACGCCTAACCTACAAGAATAAGCCAAGAGGGGTGTACGCAAGGAGAGGCTGGGAGGGAGGAGTGAAAGGAAAGAGGAAAGAGAGAAGAGAACAAAGGCTTTTCCTTCTATCTCAGAAGTTCTTCCAATGCAGTGTGTATCTGACGTACAGCTCTTTGCTTTCAGTCCATTTTTGAAGTTCACATTTTGTAGCCTTTTCCCGTACTAACTGGTCAACTCAACCAGCACTGCTGCCACAGAGCAAGAGGAACAAGGATCTGAATGCATCAAATCTGCCCTTGCTGTGATTTCTTCATGGCCCCATTTTTCTGTTTTTCTTTGAACAGGGTTCGGTGTTTCCTGAATTGTTCACAGGGTCAGGTGGAATTGAGTTCCAAATCACTCTGCCGTTTGTAGCATCCTGATTTCTTTCTGCAGCTGACCCCCAGACACGTTTGCAGTTCTTCCGTAGCAGAAAGACAAACCGTGTTGCTCAAGCGGTGAGCTTTCACCCTTGACCGTGGGGGTTGCAGACCATTGTGTTTAGCGTATCCCTGAGTGCAGCTATCCTGCAGGATTCACTTCCCAGTGCACCGAGATTTCCTAGGTTTCCTCAGATTAAGCCCCAGTATGCATCACCACCGACTGTGGTGCGGCTACGGATGCCTGAGGCCGAGTTGATTCTGGTGGATGTCTGACCTCGCTGAACCAGACCGAGCTGCTGTCTCCCTACTCATACCCAGGCAGTCCAACCTTCATACAGCTGAGCCAAGTTATCTAGATTAGTTGCTTCCTTAATCACAAAGTCAACCTATTAAAAAGGTCAAACAAGGAATTAAAAATAAGCTAGAATTTTAAAAGTGTTTAAATGATCTTAGAATTTACTGTTGAATGCCACCTGCAAATATTTCACTGAAAAAATCTGAAGTAACAGTAGGCATAACTTTGTGCAGTCCACATAAAAAACAGGAAGCTGTACTACAAAAAAAAAAATCACATTATCATCTCATTCACAGCCCCTGTCTTGGAAGTAGTCACACCATTCTCAAATAGACATGGACAACTGTGTCCCCTGACTCTGTTGCCCAGAGACAGGAGTGGCTGTGTTATGTTAGTGAACAGAGAAAAGTCCTGTCCTTCGGGCAGCTGTACAGATCTCGTGCTCTCCCTGGCTATCAGTAGCTGTGGAACAAATGTTAGCTTACTGACAGACAAAAGACAATTTTATCTCATTCATGGCTTTACATAAACCTCCCATATGAAAAACAAAAGCATATGACCAAAAAAAACCCCAAAAAGCAGCAATACAAGGCAGCAGCAACCTTGATTTGCACTGCAATAGCTCCCACCCCCCAAAGGAACCCCCACTCACAATAGGATTTCAGCCCTAGGCACACTTCAGCATACACACCTGCTAATCAGCATGTATTTAAAGCAAGCACCAGTACTGGAACTTTATTTTCAACTCACCTGTTCAGCCACAGACATTCTCCTGTTGGGATCCACATCTCGGCCCTCTAACTTGGCTTTGACCCGCTTCCACACGCTAACTGCGTAGGAATTCCTCTCCTGCACAGCTACAGGTACAAAATAAAGTTAATGCAACTTGACACTTCTGCACAGAAACCCAATGAGGTATTTTTTTGTTGCTGACAGTGGTAGGGTTGTTGTTTTTTTTTTTTCCTAGTTGGTATTTTTAAGGTTTGTATTTACCTTTTCCTGTTTTAGGGTCCCTGGCTGTCTTTTTGGGACTACAAGCAACACTTTTGCCAGTTCCTGGGACTGTGTTTGGAGGAGTATCTGCTGATGTTGCAAGATTTTTCTGAATTAGCTTTCTTGCATTCTGTGACATCACCTCTGGCTGAGTTTTCTGCCCTGTATTGCTACGTACAGCTGTAAAGAAAGTTTAAAAGTGCTTAAAGTGCTTAAAGTCTTCAAAATATTAGCATATTATAGAGGCAAGAAAAAGTACAATTAAATGCATATCAAATAGACCTATCCATTTTTCAGAAAAATGCATTTGAAATTTGCATTTTAAATTCTGCACCAGTTGTCAATCTTTCCATTTTCTAATTTCTTTCGCTTCACAAACAAGAAGTTTTATTCCACTGCTAAGAATTTATTTATATTAAGCTAATTGTCTGCATTTCAAAGTTCAGTAAGAGCTACGATCCCTTCTCTAATACCAGTTCCTGGTGGTTTCATGTTTGCACTTTTGTAAGTATTACCTGCAGCAAAGGTTGGCTGATATGTAACAGCTGAAGTTGGGCTGGAGCATTCATTTGCTGTATCCGTGACTAAGGGTGATGCAAACCCCACCAGATTATTGTAGACACTGGGAAACATAATGGAGTTGGTAAATACTTGACTTACTGAAAACCCAAAAATTAAATTAATTCAAATTTTGCAAGAGGATTTCTGAGTTCTAAGAAAATCATCAAGTATGTGCCCCATGATGTGTTCCTGCTACATGAAAGCAGGTATGCAAAATGCCTTTTCTCACCTGAGACAAGGTAACTCTCTTACCTTTGGCTCTGTGTTTTAAGTTCTTTCAAGGTGGGAGTTATTTCCTGCAGCATTTCAACATGTTCCTGACTGCGGACTTGACCCATAACCTGAACTAATGTAAACAGAACTGTCTGAATATTATCTTGCCATGATTTATATTCACCCAGGAACTGCCTAACACTGTTCTCATAGGGAACATCTTCACCATCTGCCAAAGCCGCTTCTTCATCCTGTAACCAAGATGTGCAAAAAGGTCAACTGCTATATTTTGGATAAGAGAATAAAGTGGAGATTTCTAAGCCCTTTCAGTCCTTCAGTCTGTCATTTGATTACAAATAACTATAATTTTCAGTAGTTATGTATGAAGAAATAAATTTTTAAATTATAAAATTTTTTACAGACTAAGAACCAAAAGGATTTATACGCACAATGTTTCAACTGCTAAGAGAGAGAAAGGGTTCAGTTCAACCAAAGCCTGCTAAGGCTAATGCTAGAAAGTTTTATGAATTCTTAAACACGAACTCTTGTGTCTTGAACTCCATATGCATAAACATTTTACTGTTTCTAGATACTCTACAAAGCACATAGCTACAACTGGTTTTCTTCTAAACTGTACCGACATGGGTTTGAGGAATAAATTTAAGGATGTTTCAGGCATACCTTTGCCATAGCTTTCAGTAGATGCTTGACATCTCCAAGCTGTCTGTTATGACCCGTGAGCACAGTTTTAATACTATCCACCAGATTCTGAATTGTTTCACAAACTGTTTCTATTTGCTGTTCTCTTTCTGTTTGTACTGTTCTCTGTGTAGATATCTCCTGGGTCAACTGCTTGTGAGCTGAGTGAAGCCATTCAGAGCTGCCAATAGGATGTTCGAGACCAGTGCCCTAAAAATAACAGAAACATTTCTTTATCTGTACCCAGAGAAAAAATGCACTTGCTGTGTAGACAGCACTGCCAAGTGTTTAACTGACAGCATAAACTCTGCAGCCACACTCCATCTGCAGGTAGACATAACACTGAGAATGGAAGACAAAGCTGAGAACTCCCTGCAGCGACTGTGAAGGTTTCATGCTTTGCTTTGCCCCGTGCTCACCACCCTCTGCAGCAGGCGAAGCTCCAGGTCGGACACGGAGCTGTTGAACTGCGATGCAAAGGAGCACATCTGCTGACAGCGTTTGAGGAGAGCAAACAACGCAGTATCGAGGTTCAGGGCTTCTTCTGTTCTGGTACGTAAACTCTCAAAATGAATGATATTACTGCAAAGGAAAGTGACCTGAAAATCAAAGCAAGAGTGAGAAAAATTATTTCACTTCCACTGTCTATTAGACAAACAGTGTTTCTTTCATGTGCTTTGAAGTGAGGATTTTAAAAACACAGATACTGCTCTGTTACAGTAGCAGTATCATCCCAGGGTCATCCATCCCTGCAGCAATTCTCACAAAGATTATTCCTATTGCTTTCAAGTGGATTCCCAGAAGTATTTGGTTATCTATGTTTGCTCTGTAGATGCAGAGCAGAAAAATATCTTCTACATAAACCTCAAGTAGGAAATGAAGAGTGAACACACGCATGGAATCAAGAGTACTGTACTTATCCATAGTACCTGACTTGCTCTTTGACTTTCTTTCAGTACAAGGTTTCTTCTTTCAGCAATAGTGGCATCAAAATCTTGCAAGACTGGGGCCAGTGCAGGATTAGCACCTCCTGCCCATTTTAAACGCTGCTCGATACTTGCTTCAAGTGCTGCTAGTTTCTCCTGCATTGGGGAAGAAAAAAGCCCATATAGATAACTCATACTGATATACAGCATTCTAAGCCTAGCTTTAAATAAATTATGCATATATAACACATGCAGACACTTTCTTATGCCATATATGTAAAATACAGTGGCATTCATGATTAACAAATGTTAGTTTATGCTGTTTAAAAATTTAATTCCAGTACACATTACAACTGGATTTGGTTGTTATATAAAGTCTACCTGTCTAGACTTAAACTCACAAAAAAAAGGCAAAAGTAATCAGATTTCTAGACTAAGAATTATATAACAGAGTCCCTCCATTATTTTGCAAATAATTAAAAAAATTATTATAAACAGTACCTTCACAACTAAAAAAGGAAATTAGAATTCAGGAAACTAAGCAGTATGTAATAAACAAGTAAACATTCTATATTACTGGCACCAAAGAAATTCAAAATACTGAGCAAAGCCACAGCATACAAACCTTAACACACAGAAGAATAAATTTGCCCATTTCTACAAAGGGAACTTTGACATTTAGCTATGAAAAATGATAGTAAGGATGATCTAAGGCACACAAAGAAAAGGAGTATTAGTAGCCTTCAGAATGAAAGGTACTTTCACAGATTTGTATTTTTCTTCAAAGACATTTACTGCTATTCCAAAGAACATTCTGGATGAGACAGCAAAATCAAACATAACAGTACTCATCAGACAGACTGAAAGAGATCAATGACAATACCCCCACATTTGTGTAAGACAGCAAGCCAGATAAGGTAATTTGAAGGTTGCAGATGATTTGCAGTTTGTGTTAGTCACATTTTGATGTGCTGCTGAACAACCCTCCCCAAACAGTCATACCTGGACCGTTGCCATGGAAGTTTCAATCTGACTGAGCGCGTGAAGTTTCTTTTTCATGTTGTTTAAAATTGCTGAACGAGGTGGAGTGACAGAAATAGCCTGAGGGCGACTGATGAGGAGATCTTCATGCTGCCACTTTAAGAAAGCAACAGCAACACTTGATTCTCAATATTGCTCAGCACAAAATACTTCACATCATAAACAGCAATTCCAGTGCTCTGGTACCCTTTATAAGTAAGGGCACTTAAAAGGGCTGCATGTCAGACAGTACCAGCAGAGCTCAAAGTCCCAAAGCATTCAAGAGTACTAAATTATACAAGTAGCTGTAAATGATGTTTTGCTGGCTTGGATGTTTATACCATTAATCAGGCCACTAACTTACTAGATGTGATTTACACACATCTTTTTAATCTAAAGGAAAAGCCATCAATATTCAGAAACAATTCATTTGTGGTACCTTAAAACCAAGATAATTTTGCTTATTGGTCTATGAAATGGTTTATTAACCAAGCTGGAGAAAGCCTTGTCCCCTATAAAATTAAGATCACTGATAGTACAACACAACTGGATACCTGTGTAAGGTACACAATGGTATTTATCTGAAGCCTCAGAAGAACATTTTTCAGGACTAATACTGCTGCTATTTGTATTTTTAATGAAGCAAAGAGTGGAGAGGACACAGTCAATGCATTAAAACTTTGAAGGAAAGGTACAAGATGACATTCAGCACCTCATACCCTCTGTTCTAAGCCATCTCCTCCCTTAAAGTCATGATCTGAGAAAAAGGGGGAGAACAGCACAGCATTGCTGGTAAGAAAGCCAGAGAATGATCTATTTTCTAAAAACCTACTTAATGGCCATAGGAAAAAACTACATGTATTGATTCAAAAAAATTTAATGTTGCAGCAGAATTTGCATCTTGTAAAGCAGCTAGTCTTTCAGAAAAGCTAGCAATAACAGTGCTCCTTATATATTTACAGCATAATTACAACTAAAATAACATATAAAGTCCATTAAAATACCTTAGAACTTATTCAACAAAATGTTTGTTGTGCTCAGATACTAACTCACACTCATTTTCTCAGAGCCAGTCTGGAAGTCCCCAGCCTGTGCTGGGCTCTCACCTGGAACATGGCAATGTGCAGCTGCACTCTCTGCAGGCTGGTCTTGCACGAGGAAATGCTGGTTTCCAGCCTGCGCACCAGGTCGTGCTTCTTCCAGGCCGTGTCGTAGGAGCTGGCCAGGACTGTGGCCCTGTTCATCACCAGCTGGGAGAACTTGCCGCTCTGGATGTTGTGCTCCACGGCTTTCTTGCACAGGTCATCCACAGAAACTTTGCTTTCTGCTCCAAAGTCTTTAGCCTCTACCTGAGCTATGATATCGACACCCAGAGCGCTGATGAAACTGCACAAGGTCAGCCCCAAAGCTTGATTTGGAAGGCCAATTAAAAGCTGCCTCACAAAGTCTGCTGTAAAAGACTTAATTGGCTTGGCCATTTGATCTTCACTAAAACAAGAGTTCCTGTAAAGGGCTTTCACGTTGACAATTTGAACAGGTCCATTCACTGCATTCTGATCTTCAATTGAACTGATTCCTTTTAAAAGGAAAGAAATAGTACTTTTGTTATAAACAAAACATTTGATGCATCCAGAAAAATAGCACCCAAATTACAAACACAGCAAAAGCATGGGAATTAATTTTTAGTTTCTGCTTCCTTACCACATATCCAGGGTAAGTTATAGCAAAGTGACCACTTTATCTTCTTCTGAACAGGATGAGAAGTGGATAAAGGCATACTGAATATTTGATAACATTTATTTACCTGACAGTGTCTTAGAAAAGGTACCACAGAGCCTGAAAAATTCTTTAATTGTTTGCAGTCTCTTCAGAAAGAAAATTTCCTCCAGGACTTGCCGATTATTGTCATCATCAAAGAAGTTAACCTGGGTGCTGCGGGCTTCCCTAATTATGTCAATCTTACGCCAAGCAAGAGGTATCTCCATCTTGTTTAGCTGAGAAACATAAAGGAAATTAATTAGTTTGGTTTTTTTAAAGGTTTCCTAATTCTGACTCCAACAGTACTCCAAAAAGAACGAATCCATACCTTTTCAATCAATAAACCAAATGCAGTTTCCACTTGAGCAAACATTCCATCAAAAGCTACCAAAAGCATCTGACCAGCTGACATTTTGGGAGTTTCATCAACTGAACCATTTCTTGGCTGAATCAGTTCACCATACTGAGCATGAAGTACTCTTAACCAGAAAAAAAGAAAGAAAATTTACATGGTTTCGCCTAGTCCACAATAAACAGAATTTTCTAAAACTGACTAATTCCACAGATTCACTGTACCACTAATGGACCCACCACAAAGGGCTCAAGGGAAACACCACTTAAAGAATTTGAATTGGTTTGTTGTGTACCAAGCACCTACCCAGAAATGCACTGCCCCACATTACAAGATGCACAAGTCTTTGCTTGCTTGGTGTTTTGTCTCATTTTGCTTTTTTAATCAAGTTACTGACTCATTAAGCAAAAGTTGCTCATCAAACCTCCTGATGAGGAGTGCCATGGTTACAAGTTCTCCCTTTCACAGGTTCCTCCCACAAACTAATGAACAAGTTCCTATTTTTAGCATCCTTTCACTTCAAATATAAAATCAGAACTATGTATTTTGGAAGAAGCTGACTACCAAAAGTCAGTTTTAAGCAGATGCAAGTGTAAATTTCCACAGCTCCATGTTTCTGTGTATACACGTGGATAAACACACAAACACGCAGAGAGGAAACAAGAGCACGCTTTACACTCTGCACCCTGCTTAAGGTATTCTTGGGCAAGAAAAGCCTGTATATCAAACAAAAAATAATTTTAGACGAACTAATGGTCTTCAGTCTTCCCTCTTCACAGCTGAACTGAAAAAAAGGTGATTTACCTTGCAACATCAATGTAATGAGTGTGTGTTTCCTCCTCTATACCCATAGCAGCATTTCGTAAGTAGGCTTGAAGAGATTCAACCAGCGTTTGCAAAGGGACTCCATCAGTTGTTTGCTCTATAAGATTATCCAATTCATGGAGCATACTTTCTAAAGTATACTCTCCTTTCATTAAGCACCTAAGTGCTTCAGGGAAAATGATCTGCCGGAAGTTTGAGTTCAATTCCTGTTGGGAGGTAAGTATGAAAAAGTAAGAACTTTTCCCCCTCAAAAAGTATCACACGCAACACCTTTTGTCATTTTAGTACTACACCACCATGCAGCAGACATCATCTAAAATATAACATGATGGTGGTCAGACAACGGTCAAAAGTCTGCTCTTGGATTAACTTTGAAGAAATCAGGAATACGTTAAACCCTATACAAAGCCAAAGCTTTGACATCTGTAGCAATGTAGCAACGACCATCTCCACAGCACCAGCAGCAATACCTGACAGCCATCCTCAGCAGAGGCTGAGGGGCACAGAGTTCATAATTTTTGAATTGGTTTCATCAATGTCAGCTTTTCTTTTCCATTACATAACTATGAGCAAGTCAAATTATTTACTGAATTTATGATTTGCTAAACTGATTGGAGTAGACAAAGGAAAAGTAGCAGAAACTTGCCAGGCAGTGATAATTTTGCCACAGAAATCAATGCAGGGAAGAAAAACAATACCTTAAGTGGCACAGAGCAATTTCCCTCAAGCAGAATGCAGCAGAAGGCTAAAGGCAGCTACAGAAAGAACCAATGTGCTCTGTCTCCAAAAGGAGATGAAACACACCAAAAAGACTGGTTATCTTGACTGCCAAGTGAGCAGGGAGCTCAGTGAGTACATCTTATCTAAGAGCTCACAGGGAGGACAACAATGTGTGGGTGAAAGATCCCCACTGCAATGCAGTGAAACTGCTGCCACGCACATTTCTGAAACAGTTCTGAAATGTTACAACTTCAAAGAGGGAAAAAAATAAAGTCATGAAAATCCAAATCTACTTATGCAGCTTGATAGGAAAATATTTCTCAAATACAATATAATGGAACCGAAAGCCTCAAAAATCTATTTAACCAGCCACAGTTGATAAAGCACATCACTCTTCAGCAGATATTTCACTCAGACTGCCCTTCATGGGTTTTTTGTGTTTTATTAGTATGGAAACATTTCTGAACCACAAAATTATAAATGCATTTTTCTCCTACCCAATATTGGAGACAGGGTCCTTTACAACAGGTTTTCTGAGTTTACTTGAAACTATTTGATTCAGGTGAAAATAAGTAAAGTTCAGCAGGAGCAGAAAACAGAAAGAACACAGTTTCAAGAGTTTGGAAGTTGAACTGGACTGCCAGCAACAGAGCAGAAAAATGAAAAGGAAATGTGCAGCTGGTGTGCCTATAAAGCTGATACCAACGTCTTCCTCACAGTTACTTACTTGACAAGAGTTTTTTGCAATTTGTCATGTATAGATCAAAATGACTTCTTTCAGCCAATAAAAATGTAAATGACAGAAGCAAATGCCTTTTCAGCTCAATCAAATAAAGCAATCAGCAGCAAGACTTATGAAAAAATCTCAGCAGCATCATAAACAAACATTTAGCCCATTAAGGAAGAATCTATTAAGAATGACCTCGCTGAAGCCTTGAAGGATGGGGGAAAAGTAACATAAAAGAATCACCTGAAGTGAGATATATACTCCATTGGCTAAGTGAACAGCTTCTGATGCTTCCATGGGGTTTGGAATGTCTAAGTCCTGGGGTACAAGATGGCACTGCTTCAGCAGCTGCACAAGGCACGTGACATTCCCACTCATGCTGCAAAGCTCCTCCAGGAACCAGGCTCCATCTCTGGAAGTCAAATCAACCAGCTGCTCTCCAGCACTGGACGCTGCCCCTTCCATCATCAGGTTTCGCCTAGATTAATTGAGACACTTAGACGCAGTGCCTGCTGCCGCACTCCTCACAGAATTCCATCACTGACTATTCCTGTGATGTGGTCTCCACCAGGAACTCTACCTGGAGAGAACTCACCTGGTCAGGGTGCACAGGGCAGAGATGATGACGCTGGCCAAGCTGAGCGAGCCCTCCTCGCCGTTCTCGTGCAGGAACACTTTGATGCAGCGCTCGATCTCCTTGAGCTGCTCCTCGCACACAGGCACGGTGACGGCCTCCTGCTTGAGCCGCTCCACCTGCCGGATCAGCCGGCTGTTGATGTCGGCCGCATAGCGCTGCAGAGTCATCTCCGTGGCCGTAATGAACTGGCACACGCTGGGCGGGGGCTGGGGAGCGTACTGCATCTCGTACCTGGAAAACACAGTGTACAAAACAAAAGGACAGCGACTACATTTCCCCTTCTCACGTGGGAACAGATTGCTTTCTGCTCTGTAGGTAGGAAAAAACTAAGTTCCTAACGTTCCTACATCACCTACTCCTTCTTAATTCTAAATACCACAAGAGGTGGATGATTACCCTAACAATGCTTTTATAAGGTCCTAAAATGCACCATATTCCACACCTATTTACAAGGACATAAGACAACTGTCCTTGAAGCAGAGAATGAATTTAGATAAAAAGAAAGGAAAGATATTTCAGAGGAAATGCTCAAATATAATCCAGATCTTTTAAAGCCAAGCCATAATAATGTTGAAACAGTCTGACTTAAGAAGAAAAAAACCCCAGAAACTGCTGGAAAATTTACTAAATTAAAAAAAAACAAAACCAAAACCAAAACTTTCCTTATTGACTTTTAAATACTAGAAGTTTCTAAAACTCAAAACATCACTACTCTGAAGCCACAAAGGTGAATTCTCCATTTTTTATTACAGGACAATGCTACTTGATTTTCCTGTTGAAGTACACAGATTAACTTATGGAACGGGATTTTTTAAAGTAGTTTTTCATATTTACTCCAAATTTTTAGAATTGCAACTTAATATTGGTTTCCTCTGCAATTAGATAGGTCCTTGCAAAAGTATTTATTTAAATAATAAAATTAGGGTAGCAGCTTGAAAATTACATTCTTTGAACAAGTCATTATTCTGTCAACTTACTTCCTAAAGACATCCTGACAACGCTCTATTGTCATGTTACAAATGAGCTCTTCCATCCAGGTTTTCCACTGCTCTATCCGGTGCTTCTGGAACACAGCTTTTGGATACTGAAGAGCTACGGTTGCATAGCTGTGCAATTGTTCCAGGCAACCACGTAACACGGATCTTCTCTGCTGCAGAAGAGTACCAACCTCTCCTTCCAGCTGTTCACACTGGCTGATTAGATGTGCCTGGCCTGCATTTTGCAGAAATGCTGTTGCTGGGACATAACTTGGAGGACCTTTAAAGAAAGAAGGTTAAAAAAAAAGATATGTCTGAAGATGTATTTTATACCATACTTAACATTAACACCTTCTCAAAAATATTTTTGTTTTATTTGACATAAAGGAAGCATAGAGAATTCATATTGAGAATTCTGAGCACAAAGTAAGAGAATCTCATGCCTAGGTAGACTAAGACAGACAAATTCCTTCAGACAGCTTGGTACTGAAACCTTGAAGTGCTCTAAATCACCTTTTGAAGAAGCTCTTTTCTTTTAACTTATTACAAACAGATCATTGTCTTTAAGTTAGAGGATACTCATAATGCCTCCTGATATTAAACTCAAGTTATTTTCAAACCATTAAAACCACCCCCAGAAATACTATTTTGTACCTAGGTCCATTTGTGTGCTAATTTCTTGGAGCAGACTTGCAAGTTGTGTTGCCTCTAAATTACTGAAGGCAGTTTGGTAATGGGTTATCCACTGCTCAAACTCATTCAGCTTCACCTGGATGGCTTCCTGGACAGCTCTTTGTTGAGACTGCAACTGTGTGTGCTCAGAATACCTGAATTATTGAAGCCACAGAATCAAGTAAGTACTACAAGAAAGCAAATACTTAACACTACAGAATACAGAACAATATTGAACAATGCAACTGTTAACCAGGAAATGAACATGTTTTCACCAATTACATTACACTAACAATGTTGCATTATTAATTGTTTTCTTACAAAACAATTAATGCCTGTGCCTGTTCATGCAATTCTGAAATACTTGATTATTTTCAAATAACCTTCAAAAATAACTTGAATAATTAGAAACTTAAAAGAAAATATTTTTGTGCTATTAATCAATAGCTCCCTTAAGTGGATTATAATGATGGGACACCATTTTCAGAATGTTCCCTCTCTTGCCTTAAGGATCAAGTGTGGAACTTGGACCAGCACAGGTTATATTGATGGAGTATGAGGTGCAGGACATAAAAAGATTATTCAGTAGGAAAAGGTTTCAGTAGTTCTTCTGTACAAGAAGTAACCTGCTTACTGCAAGAATAGCTTTTACCCAGCTATTCCCTCATATACAGATTTCCAACATTTAGCCCATAAGTACATTGCTCAAACACCATCTGTATTGAACTGTGACACTTCTGAGAGAATTCCTGGTTCCTCTGTACCTGCCCTGAAGTGTGTGGGAGGGATGATCCACTCCTTCTGCACCTTCCAGAAATTCTATCTCTTCCAGTAGTTTTCCTTGCAACTTTTCTACATCTGTTAACTGCTCCTGCAGGTTCAGGTACTCTTCTAAACTACTGTCCAGTTTTGGCAGCACAGCAAGCATTTCATCTCTGTTCTTAAACCAGTTAACCTGCAATCAAGACACAGATGTTACCAAACTGCACTAAATCAAACTGGCAGCAGAAAGAAAGATATGGCAGAACTTAACCCTTCAACAATGCCATTCATCTAGCACTGCTTCCAGTGCTACAACTGCCAAATCTTAACAGACATTCTTTATTTAAACTGCTCTCTAAACATCTATTGTTATTCTCCTAGCCCAGATTCAGGCAAAGCACTAAAACATGTTTTAGAATTAAGCATGCAGAAACTAAAAATTAAATACTTGCAAGTTCAATATAAACACTTCCCTTCACATAAACTCAATTTATCACAATAAAATTCATGAACTATTGCTGATATATGACCACATCTCCTCCCTTCCCAAAATGCAAACAAATAAAATGAAAGTGCAGAGCCTACTTTGATTTAAAAACAGAAAATTATTGTAGTAAACTCACCTTTATCTCGGCCACCCTTGAGGAAAAGAGACTCCGTGTAATATCCCTTTCCATTTCCCTTTTGCTCTGTTTGTTTTCAGCCTGCTGGCCACCACCACCATAGACAGCCCCAGCAAATCCTGCCTCTCCTCCAGCTGTCCAGTCCACCAGTGGATCATAAACAAAAGCTTCCAGCAGCGTAAGCAAAGTCTCTCTCCCACGCCGCATAATATGAAGGACCTGCATCGTATTTTAAACAGACTCGTTCTGATTCTGTGTTATCCTTGTAGAACAGTGGAAACTTAGAGGCAAAATACTGTACTTGAGTAGGTACAGAAATCCATAATGTATGCCTAACTACTACAGAGACAGGAAGAACACCACAGCGGGTACAAATGCAGCTAAGCCTGTAGGAAGATCTAGCCTTCCACACAAACTCTATGCACAAGCCACAGACATTTGAGGAGGAAAAATCTCCCTTCCTCAGGGTATTTTTCTTTTTAAAAACATATCTGTCATGTTTATACAGGATGAGTCCCAAAGGAAGAGGGCAAGCAAAATATCTCAAAAAAAAAACAAAACAAAAAAAAAAAAAAAAAAAAAAAAAAAAAAAAAAAAAAAAACCACAAAAAAAAACCCACAACCAGGAAAAACATAACATTTTAATCTCCAACTAAAAGTCCCCCTTTTGCCCTAAATTTTAGTTGTACCACTACTTGCATATGCATTTATCAGACAATCTCATGTTTCTTAAATACCTACCATAGGATATAGCTAAACTAAGCCAAATTTAAGTCACAGCAGAAAGGTGAAGGCTCTATAAACCAGCAGCAGAATGTAGAATAGAAAAGTTCTAAGACAGTATTGGGCCAGTGTTGGCCCTCAGTTTTCAATGTCCAGCCATACCTGTTCACAAGAAAGCCTGAACACCCCCTCCACTCCTGTCACTCCCAGTGCTGTTTCAATGTTGTGCGTCATCCGGAATGGAACCTTCTCTGGGACCCGAAGGCTCTTCCCTTCAAGATAAAAAATTAAGTTGTTTCTTTTAATTGCCAAGAAAGAAGACCTTTTATTTGAATAACATAGAGCATTTTTTAAATTACCTTTTTCAAAGCAAACATTATAATCTATGTGGACAACTTCTCCTGTAGTCATATCTATAAGAACATTATCCAGATGTCTGTCTCCAAGACCAATGATGTAGCCAACCATGGACATAACTGCAGTGGATCTTGCATACAACTTAAAAGAGAGTTTCAGGAAAAAATTATTTGTGGGAATCCTCTGCCAACACATTGGACTGACTACCATCTTAAAACATTATTTTAAGTGTAAAACAAATCATGCCCAACTTATTCCAAGCAGTTTTCTATTTGTTGTTTGATGGTATCTTACAAGAGTTTTCATTTTTTAGGCTGATAATTCTAGTACAATAATGTAGACTTATCTGGTCTATACCCATGTTTTAATTCAATGGCACAATTGCCAACATTTCATCAAACTCACAGCAGCACCAGCTCTCCAAACTCACAAGTACCACACCTCAGGCATTTGGTGCCCCTCATCCCATTAAAACCACAGCCTCCTATGTAAAATACAGCTGTTGTAACTCACCTGTGTAACTCTCCACCACTCATCTGGTGTGGTACACGATGACCAGAGCTCCTTAGCGAGCAGATTCGGAGGAGTTGCTTCCATCAGCTCTTCCAGAACAGCCCTCATGACATTCAAGGGCCAGTCACGACGTGACACGTCAAGACTAAGCCCCACTGCCTTTAAAGCAGGACCAATTTTACTGTAGTAAAGTTCACTGGGTCTAGGAACTATTCCAGGGTTCTGAGGGGTCTGGTAAGAGTCCTGAGCCTAGAGGAGATAAAAATGGTAGTTGATGTATTAACACAGAAACATATCCCAAATTCAGTTTAGGTGAGAATTAAATATGAAATCAATGCTTTGACTGAGCATGACTTCTTCAGCTCAGAGACTGCTTTCAAAATTCAGTAGTTAAGGTCTATTTAGACTGAAAGCACATTGTTTCAGCCTAATTCTACTCTCAAAGTAGATCTCATAAGTATAACTACAAAAACTGTATTTAGAATGTAAACAAGATACAGAACTAAAATAACTAAATAATTAATTAACTAAATAATTAAATAATTAAATAACTAAAATAATTAACCAAGGTTAATTCTCTTTGTAAAAAATAGTTCTCTTGAATTATCATGCCAGAAGAGCATTTTTATGTCACATACTGTAATTATATATAAATAACAGAGATGCAATTTCATTGACTTCTGGTGAAGTCCCAAGATACAGGAATACAGAACCCTCCTGCATTGTTACGAACAAAACACAATCCTCGTAAGGCTACGTGACTTAGAATCACAAAGCAAATCAAAACAAGCATTTCTCTTCTGCCTTTTTCCACTTAGCACAGAACAGAGCCATTACCTTTTGTGCCTGCAGAGCAGCTTCCCGCTGCTGCCAGCGCTTGTAAAGCCCAAACAGAGGTGTGGCACCATCCACCCACTGGATGAGGCCTGATCTTGTCCCCAGGGGTGTCACCGAGTAGTGCCTCGCGTGGAACCGCGGTGTCTCTTGCCGGTTGATCGTGGCAAACATGGTGTTCACAATGGATAAGAACTGCATGATTCTCTCATCTAGGTGCAAGTCTTCCAAACCTGCAAGAAATTTGTTTAAAATTTAGCTTCTAGATAAAAAAATTCTCCTAAAGCCCAAAATTTAGTATTTTTTAAACCTACTACATTTCAGACTATGAATATCTTTATAATATGTAGATTAAGGATGAGTTGTTTGGCCTAAAGCAAAGTGTTTACACGGCATTTACCTACCAGTTTATTTCAGCTTGCTGTGTGAGCAATAGTTACAACATAACAAGTAGGCCTTTCCCTTGCAGGGAAAACAAGAAGTCTCTAAAGTTCTCTTTTAGGGGCTACGTTAAGCTTTTGGAAAACTGCATCCAGCTAATCCTATCAATATGCAAGCAGAGCATTGCTTCTGATGAAAGCCTTGTAAAGAAGGGATTTGACTTAGTTTCACATGGCAAAATTCCTTGAAAAATATATGGTGAAGTGGGAGGTAGGGAAGAGAGAGCAAATGCTTCAAACTCCTCTTTCGCTGTATTGTTCAGGCAAATAAAACTTGAGTTGCACCATGCAATCTTCCTGACTTTAATACAGTCTAATTTATAACAAGAGACAGTACCAGGTATGAGAAAAATTCTATTACTTACCTTTGAACAGGTAGGGATAGTTCTTCCCATCTGAACCCAGGAAAAGCAGCTTTTTAGGTTTGGTTTTGGTCGGCAGGATGGTGATGGTGCTGCCCACACTGTGGATGGTGACTGTGTCCCTGGTGGACACCTCTCCAGGAAGTGCTATTTCAGTGTTCATCATGGCAGCCAGCCAAGGACTGATTTCTTCAAGTCGTAAGAGGTAACTGGCCCGTTTCTGTGCTCTTTGCTGCAAGCTCAGCATTACCTATTCCAAAGAATTTTTTTTCTTTTAGGTTAACATTCACTTAACAGTTAGCAGTAGGAACAAAAACACCACCAAACTAGACTTAATGGTGGTCATCTTCCAGAACACAAAGGTTTTTCCTAAACTCCTCTGCACCCTTGCCATGCTGTTAATCCAGAGACAGTTTAGGATGAAGATTACAAAAACTAAACAACATCCTCTATGCAGCAAATATACCCTTGTGCAGTGACAAGAAGCAAAGTCACAACAAATTATGCTCCTCAGGAGGTTTGCTCCTGTGTTTATAAATATCTGAACTGTGGTTAAAGGCAGCAGCATTCAGCAACCTCCTGTTTATGTATCTGAATGCTTGTTTGTTCTGCAAAGAGAAGAGGAAGTAAAAAAGGTCTCTATTTGCATGTAAAACCTCTGTTCTGATTTTAAAAACAGCAGGCTGGCTCTGGATAGACGAGAATATTTATCTCTTCAGACCCATAAACTAAGAGAAGATGACATAACTGACAAAGGACCTCTGGGAAGGGTTGATCATTTGATGGCTGCTGCACAGCCCAAGGACTACGCTTAGATAAACAGAATTAACTTGTTAAAACTTAAATCAACTAAACTCAAATACCAGAGTTTCAGAAAGACAATATTTAAAAGAAAGCCCTCTACTCCCAAAGCTGACAGCACCTCACACAGAAGAAGCTGCAAGATTTGAAAAATGTAATTTCAATGGATAGAAATGCAATAACAGACAATCAATAGGACTGGCTAGAGGCAAAAATTATGGTGCTTTAGTGCCCAATTTGCCTGTGCTGACTGCTAAGACAAAGTTTCAGGCTGCAATTTTGATATGGTAAGAGAATAGCAAGAGAAGGAGAGGGCCAAGCACATGGTGCAGCAAGAGCAGCAAGAGTCTCTACATTGTACTCTTCCTCTTGCATGCAATACCTCTTTAAATGGGAGCCAGCTGCTTCCAGGTTTAGCAGGATTCAAAGGATTCTTAAGCTTCTCTAGTGCATTTTCAATTGCATCTCCATAGTTATCCTGAAACCATTTCTCATGAGGAGTTTCTGCAGGAGCTGCAGTGATGCTCCTCACGTGTTCCAGAGCAAACACAATGGGTTTCATCAGAGCTGTGTGCTTTTCACGCATGATTGCTATTTTCTCCTCTCTGTTATAAAAAACACACAAAAACCTCTTCTTAATGCCATAAAACCAAGTTATTTCATAAAGACAATAGCATTAAACAATAGCATTAACAATAACAACAATTAACAACAGCATTAAACAATAACTGAGACGTTGAAGAACTCACAAAAATTATTACTTCTCTAAAATGAGGTCTTCAGTTATGATCATATTAAAATGAAGAGTATTTCATTCCACCTTGAAAAACTGTTTCTCTGAACCCCACTTTTTAAAAAAAAAAAAAAGTTTGAAATGCATTGTTCACCACCAGAAGCTCTGATTAGAAGCTCTGAGCAGAAATCACTTTAAGCAACTGATTTCCTTTATTAAAGGACCTTTTTACTACTACTTATTGAGGATGCACCACACTATAAAGACGGAGAAGGCACATTCAGATCATTCTGTTCTCCCATTCCGTGTCAGTCCTGACTACAGAATACAAGAAGCATTCTTAAGTTTAGCCAGGTGCTCAGTGAATGGATCTGCTCTTCCACTACTCTGTTCACAGGAGAACCCAGGTGAGGGAAAAAGACCTGTTCAACACCGAAAACTAAAATCAGATTAATACATTCTTGTTTGCTCCAAATATCTGCATTTACAGTGATGTCTAAATAGATAAAGCATGTTCAATGCGTATACTCATTTCATCTGACTTGGAAATGGAGAACTATAGGATCTCATCATCCACAATACAATAAACATTGGGTTCCAGCATGTTATTACTAAAGAAACCACAACATGGATTTACAGGTAGACTGTTTCTGTCATTTGACTGGAGAAGTAGCTGTAGCATAAAATGTTCCTGAAATAAGGTCCAGGCTTACAAAGCAGCAGCTGGGATAGTATGGATTCAGGAACAACACCATTGCTGATTCATTTGACTGTTTACTTCCCCAAGAAAAAACATTTGTTATGATTATCCCTTGTATTATGGAAACAGACATACTTCCGTAGAGTGTTGTTGTTTTGGACCCTCTTGACTTCATCTTCCAGCTGCTGAATCCGCCTGAGGACATACATGTGCTGCTGCAGTAGAACTCCCAACCAAAGCTCATCCCACAGAACTGTGACTCTGCGCAGCTCAGCCACAAGCATCTGAACCTGGATAAAGCAAGATTCACTTCTCAAAAGAACTAAAATTCACATTTGTTTCAGTAGATGAACAAGTTGGAAAAAAGACAGATACACAGCAAACTTTCAGTAGGCCAACACCCAAGACACATAAATTACACATTTGTGGTTCAAGCACCCAAGCAACATACATTTGGATTATTTACCTGCAATACCATTGTAGGATTTGCAGCAGAGAGTTTCTCCACAATTTTGCTGTAGCAATCTTGCATCATTGCTTGATCTTCATTTAATCCAGCTTTTGTATCATCTTTACTACTTTCTTGGGAAGCTGGAGTGCTCCCTCCATCACATTCACCACCCAACAGTTCTTCTCCTTGTATATTACCTAGCAAAGTAGGGATGGCAGAAGGCAGCTTGTTTCCTAAATTAAAAACAGATGATAAAACATTAGCTACAGTAAGATGTATCACTCCACAGTTTATTTAGCATCAGCTCCCCATTAAGTACTGGTGAAGTATAAGAAAAATTTGCAAAATCTGGTAAATCAGATTAAGGGTATCAGTGAGACCCCATAATAAAAATATTCTTAAGATCAAAACTCAGAAAACAAAAAAACACCTCAGTATCATCCTATCCAGTATATAAAAATACAGTATCTTAAGTTTATTTGAACACTTTTTCCTTTTCTCCATACCTGAAGTCTGGGATTCACTGCTAAGTGAAATGGTTCCCACTATTGCAGGATAGAGGATGAGATGAGGAGAATCCTGAGCAACTCGACAGAGTAAGTTGCAAATGCTCTGACGAACGTACACTTCTGGGTGATTCAGGCGGGAGAAAAGCTGGGGAATAATTCCTGCAGAAAGAGGAAAAGGAAATGTGCTGATTCACTTCATTCCTCTTCAAATGAGATAGAATTTTATTTTTAAAAGCATGCCTCTTTTTTTGCATAGGGAGAATGTAAATCAAAGAAGTATAAATTTACCAATTTACAAAAAAGTCCAAAACAAAGTGCAATTTTACAATAGATGGCGGCCTCTTCTTTGCCTCCCACACAAACTGCATAACCTTTGAGGGGAAGTCCCTGAACAACCAGAACCCACAGTGTAGTGACAAACAACTACTTCTGAAATGTGTGGCTTTAGTCACACATCTTTCTCAACTGTAACTAGAAAAAACCCACCTTGTTTGTTTTTTAGAGTGGTCATATGATGTAATACTTCATAAACCACATCCCCCTTCTCCTTTCTATATCTTCAAGAGGGGGATGGAGGGGATCAAAATCTGTGCTACTTATCTACTTTACAATCAGTGCGTATGGCAGACAAACATCTTCAGTGACATAATCTAGTAAAAGACAAGGTCTCTTTTCCTCACACTTGAATAAGAATTTTATCAAAGTGCAATGAACAGCTTTCTGCATTTAGAGAAAATGTCTCAAAATCAATTTTAACAGCTAGATAACATATGCTTACCTCTCCAAGGAGCAGTAGGTGTAGTTTCTAGCCCATGCTCCAGATACTGTCTAAGTTCTCCAGCATGTTTCACAAGCAATCGTAACAGTCTCAGGGTTGCCATCACAATTACATCATCAGTGCTTTGCTCCGAGGTGTTTCTTAAGTGCAGTCTGGGATCTTCTTCATCAAGTGGAACCTTGAAACACAGAAATACTCCTCTAAGTTAAGTATATAGCTCACATACTCATTTAGAAAACTTAGTAACTTGGTTTCCGCATCAACATGAACACTAACCTGACCAGCATTGAGTTTGAGGAAAGTAAAGTATGCACTGCAGGACAGTTTATAGAGACTGAAGATTCTGTCTACAACTTTTCTCCAGACTTTAATTAATCCTTCTGTTGCATTTTCATCAAGATCTGAAAGCCAGGGACAACTTGTTAATAATTGACGCCATATCACATCCACCATATCATCTTCTTCATTGTCCTCATTTTCAGTGATTTGTAGAGTCATATCTTCATCCTAAATGCAAATAAAGGGAAAGCAGATTTGATTAAGTCCTCCAACAATTTCTACAAGCAATCTTAGTTCCTAAGTCAGTTTTTGCCTAGCAGCTCATGCAACTGCATTACTTGATCACATTACCATAGTTCACCCAACAGTTAGGTTACCACACAGCTATCAGATGGTTCCTTGCACTGTCTGAATTTTAACTTTAAGACACTTACAAGAGTTAACATGAACTGCAAGAAGAGGAAAATAAAGTTCATGCTGAAGCTGAACATCTTTTCAAACAAATAAATCTCCACTTACTTGAATCCCAGCTGGCCGGCACACTGCCTGCCCAAGAATGCCATAGATTTTCTCTTTATCCTCCTCTGCAATGTTGTCTGGAAGCAAGTTCTGAACCTCGGATTTCTCCCGGGGCAGCAGCCGAACACCTTCTCCCTGACTGTAACAGTTAATGAATTATTGATCCCCATTACATGAGTATCTGTAGAGCTACTGCAAGTCTATATATAAACTTTCTGAAGGCAGAAATCATTTTTAACTCAGAACTAAGTCAGCTTTGTTTTACAGAGGCAACTAACCAGGAGAATATTCATTTTTCTGCTCACAGGAAACTTCAGATCACATACAACAGTAATCATAAATACACAGATAAGGTTTATCTTAAGAAAACCAATTGTACTGTACAAATTCAAGCATTAGGCTGTATTTACCTGGCATTATCAACTACTTTGCGGCCCCATCTATAAGCCCAGCTAGCCAGGGCTGCCCAAGACTTGGCTACTTCAGGTGCCTGTACTGAAGACAAGTGATACAGCTGGCCCAAGATGAAGTCTGGTTCTCCAACTCCAATGTTTACTGTGATGGGAGAAATAGAGTAATATGTGTTACAGTGTAAAACCTACTTCTGGCCTTCCTTAGCATAGACAATAACACCAAAAAATAATGGGTATACAGTATTTAGTACAATTAATACCCAACAGTGCAAAATTTTCCAAAATGCAATTATTTTTCAGTTCTGACACTGCTTCAAAGTAAAGCCTAGCTTCCATTTGCCAACAACCACTGCTGATACTCTACAACTTCTTCCTCTTTCATAGAGGTGAAACTGAGGCAAGGAACTCATGACCTCCAAAGGAGCACAGTGCTTCAGAGAGAAGACTTCTATGAAGTACCCAGGGCACTGTGGTTGTGTTTATTTGTGTATGTATTATTTTCTTCACCATCAAGTCAGAAAGCACCTACTGTTCAACATCCGCCAACAGTTCTACAATAATTCTGACTTTGCATGAGAGGAATTAAGTTATTTATGAAATCCAAGTTTAAAGAAACAAAGAATTTATCTTAACATTTAAAGAAAAGTCTGCTGGAAATTAGGAACGAGAACACATTCTGCAGCAACAGCAGAAGTGTTCAGATTAATTACAGATTAAAGGCAATGAAAAAACCTGAAGTACTTTTCACACTTATGGGGGTCTTCATAACATAAATCCTGTCCATGCTGAAAGATCTGAAAAGATCTAACTCAAACTTTAGCAAATACACAAGCTGAAAGCAAACACACACAGGACAATAACTGATATCCTCAATACAAAATAAACATATCCCAGTTTCTTCCTCAGGCCACCATTACCTGAATGGGAAAAATGTGACAGAAATACGAAATATCAATATTAAGGTGTTTGGGTTTTTTAACTGTGTATAGTTACCTTTTGCACAAAATACACACCTTCACACATGTATTAAGAAAACAAATACATGAGTGATAGAGCACTTCATCTTTATCAATATAACTGATATTATCCTTCACTATATTTATCAGTAACTAATTTTTTAAAAGTTCAATGAGAACAAACATACCTGTAGATTCACTTTCAATCCTAGGATATTCATCTTCCAGTGTATTAACAGCTGGCAGCTCAATCAAATTATATATGTTTTTAGACAAGGTAGACAGGCCAGTGTGATTCTGCTGCTGTTGAGCTCTATATACTTGTTTCAACTGTCCTGAGATCTCTTTCCATTCTGCTTGAATCCATTTAGCCAGTGTGAGAATAGATTTAGCAACTGCATACTCGGCTTTGGCAGATTTGCAGAAAGATATGGCACAAGAACTCAGCATTTCCATGGCATGTGTTGACTGACCTGCATATCATGAAAAGCAGATCTTCAGTACACTGTTATTATTTAAATCAATTCTGAAATTCAGCACACTCAGATACAACTTGTAGCAATATATTTTTACACAGAAAATTCTCTTTTGAAGAATGACAAGCATGAAAAAACTTGTGAAAACACCTTCAGACAGACAACAGCTAATGGGATCAAAACAGTTCCTAGTGATACTCCTGTATTTTGACTTCTTCAAGGTGAGGGGAATTAGCCTGGTTATAAGGAAAAAAGCTCAAGTCACCACAACATAACACTCACCTGCTGTGTATAACAACTTTGTTTTCTCAATATCAAGTTCAGGACCCCATTTTTCATCTATCTGACCTGGTGCAGACAATTTTTTAAAGTGCTGGACTAAGTCCTGTGCAGTGGTGGTTTTCCCCAGCTGAACCTCGCTGCACTGGGCGAGCAGTCGCGTCGCCAGGGCGATGTTTCCTCGCTTCCGTGCAAATTTCGCTGCTGTTAAGCCCAGTTCCATTAGATGGCTTTTAATTGGGACTGTTGGTTCTAAAGAAGGGAGCAAGACATTGTAAACAAAAGTATTAAACTGTCCGACACACAGAGAATTTCTGCCCAATATACTGTGTACATGGGCACCAGTAAAAATTGCTTCAGAGATATAGATGACTTCATTTCTGCCTAGAATATTTATATACCCATCTCAAATAAAAATTATATCCATAGGTTATCTGCTGAGCAAAAGATTTTTTTCTACTATAACCATTCTTCTTAGCTAATAAGTCTACTTGTCCCCTGACAGAACTTTTTTCTCCCATTACTTCTTATTGTGCTGCACATTTAAATGGCTTTCATGACTGTGTGTGAAGACCCATTATTCATAATGCTGAAATGTTCAAAAGTGAAAGCAGTTAAAGTATGAAGTGATGAGCAAGTAAGAGGTTATTAGGAGAAGAGTATACAAATATTAAACACTTCAGAATGTTGTTTTTCTTTTTGACACTGTCTACATCACAGCACTAATAAAGACAATGAGTAGCAAAACAAGACTCCTGAAGGAAAAAAACTGGCTTTTAAAAAGTACTCCACCTAAAATACTAGAAAAAGACACAGCTGCTGCTTTAAGCAGACAACTTAAGTTCAAATTCTGCATTTGCTTTTCACAACACCACAATGAGAGCTTACACACCTTTAAGCTTTTCCATCAGTTGATTCTGGTACACCGTGTACCTCAGGGCATGCATCCATGGCCTTACATCGTGCTGCTTGCATGACCTCAACGCTTCATTGAAGAGAGGTATAAGACAGTCCTGCAAGAGGCACAGAAGTTGCACAGTTGTCATGAGAGACAATTCACTACAATGTATTTTCATTAATTGAAACCAAAAACCATTTTTAGAACAAACATTCTTATTTATAATAGTAACCACACTGTATCATGAACTAAGAGAAATATGTTTTATGCTTGATTTCAAGAGGACAACACTAAGAACTGCTCAAAATCAAGCAGAACTGTCTTCTGAACAATGCGATTAGGAATTACATCTGGAACATTCATAGTGGTTGAAGTCTGACATTCAGTTTTTAATTGCTGAAGTGATTTTTTTTATTAAGAGTATTTTTAAGTTGCTTTGAAAGTAAATTAAGTGCATGTTACAATGTATTCAGAGAAGAAATACCAACACCCTAAAAGACAACTATCAATAACACTTCAAAAATACTTTAAGTGTAATTGAAAGAGAAGTATATTTATAACTATAGAGAGAAGTCCAATTGAGATGTAAACTTATAAAAACTTGGGTCAAGGCACATTAGAAAACTAAATGAGGTCTTTTTATAGTATGATTAACAGTCAAAACAATTAATGCATGTTTTATATTCCACAATATGACATAATAAAAGATATTATCCCAATTTAGGTTTTAAACACACAGAATTACCTCTGATGTCAGCCTGTTGCATACAGTGCTTTCCAAAGCAGAAGAACAGTACAACTGAAGAGTGCTCAACACTGGTAAAGACTGAGACACGGTGAGCGTGGAAAGTCTCAAAGGCCCAATAGCAATGCGGGAGGTTTGCTTTAAGTACTTTATAAGATTTCTGAAATTAAAGGATCAGGACAATCATTTTTCTTAGCTAGACTTTAAGAGTAAATAGTGGTATCAAAATTACTGAAGAAAAAACAAAATCAGTATCTTCAAAAAGGATGGTGAGAAAGTGTTGCAATATACAAGTTATGTTACAATACTTTAGCATTAAGCTGACACACAGAACTACTTTATCAACTCAAGTACTTTATAAATTGTATGAATTCCAAGTTAAACATCTTATTTTTCCTCAGTAAGCTTATAACTCACAACAGCTAGAACTGCCATGGATGCTGAAGCTTTACACAAAGTTATGTTTAACAAACTAGAACAGGTCTTCACAGTGCATTACATTAATTCATAGCACATTTCAACTTACTCAGATATTGACTGCCACTTTTGCTCCTGTTCTATGTGGTTTACAGCTGTTGCCAGACATACTGAACTTCTCAAAAGCTGTACTTCAACTGCTTTTTGAAGTTCTCTTGGATCAGGACTTAGCATATTAGGAAGGAGCTTCTTCATGTCTACATGGAGATTAAACAATTGAAACCAACTAGAACTGCCAAGTTTTATCATGTTTCACCATCTGATAATGCATTTTCACAGTAAGGAAGTTAGGAAAAAAAACCCCTCTTTTAAAAATATATATATTTTATATGTGTATGTATTCATAATAGAAATTCATCACAGATTATTTATAAACAGTCACATTAACTCCAGAAAACACACTTGCATCAACGTTTAGGATGACCACTGCCAATCATTTTGAAGCTTGATTCATAACGGTTGTGGTCACTCCACTGAACACAGCAAATTACATTCAGAAGTTTCAGTCTGTCATTCATACAGACAGATACACAAAGAAATATTTATTTTTGCATTTGAAGTAAATGTTAATTTATGCATTTATACCTATTTTTTCTTTGGATCCCCCTGCAAGCAGGTTGATATTTTCTCCTGGTAGTAATTCTAGTTGTTCAGTGCATTCAGTAAGTTGTCCAGACTCAAAGCTGCTCAAAGATCTGCAATTCAACATTTATAGTTTTATTTTCATTTTTCTTACTTCACTTCAGTTGCCAAGTATACTACACAGCAAAGAGAAAAGACTCAAGAGTAACTCCAAATCCTACAGAGCCCTTATGATTAATTCTAAGCAAAAATCTCAATTATCACATACATCAATAAAAGGCACTAGTTCTGCACCAAATGAATGAATCCAGTACCAAAGGGAAAGAAGAGCCCCTTTCTCTGACAGAAGCAGTCCCCTTTTCAGACCTGCAGATTTTATTTCACTTCTTCCTTCTGTGCTTTTATTTTCAAGTCGAAATTTCAGCGAAAAGGATTTTACTATGTTTACCACAATCATGCAGGAATGGAAAGCAATCAAGTTGTCAAATAAAAAGAAACTATCCTTAAACTTTGAAGGTCTATTCAATGTCACGAGTATTTTTTCATGAACCAGAAAAACATCAAAGGTCAGGAAATAAATGCACAAGCTACAACTCTGAATTTCATTTTAAAAAGAAACAAAACTAAAAAAATCAGCAGCCAAGACTACTTGTTTCCTATACTTTCTCCATTAAATTAGCATATTAAGATATTTTTAGGAACCACTGAAATACATTTTATTTAAGTTGTGCAAAAGGATTCATCTTCTGCTGAGTAAAGCAGAATAAATTTGGCATCTTTTTTTCTTCAATGAAAGATTTTTTGTTCTTGAATACTAAGCAGCCCAGCAGCCAGAAAGCCACAGTAGCTATTCAGAATGATGTTCTCTCTTCATCTGTAAATGCCATGGCCATATTTTCACCCTCCCAAGAACATACCTCTCTTCTTTGTATGCCTCTACTTAGAAACTGACATCCAATTTTTAAAATCCATTAACATTTTAATATTTCAGTTGTAAAACAATGAACTCTAAGGTACTGTTGAATAAGTGAATTATACCCTTACTTTATGTAGTTAAAATCTGCTTTCAGATTGATTGAGGTGTTACTATTGCTTTTCTTCAGTTCATGGACCATGTTTTGCCACTCCTGAACAGCAGACCAGTCGGCAATGGAAATGTAACATTCACATGCCTTATTACCCAGGTAGTTTATCACTTCAGGTGAAGAGTCACTTGGCTTAGTCAGAACCGTTTTTCTAGTTTCTCCTGTGAAATGAAAAAATTTTATATAAACACGCACTTAAATATATATTTTCAAACAGCAGTTCTATTACTCAAACATTATTTCTATGTCTTTTGTCAAGAAAAACTCTTCATTTAAAAATATGAAATAGTTATACAACTTTTACAGTATTCTTCCAACTGGCACTTTTTCTAAGGGAAAAGAGAACCTTTTCAGATGAGGTTTTGAAAAAATTTAGTTTATACCCGTAAAGGAGGATCAAAACAGAAAAACAGAACAACTAAATTAGGAGCAAAGGAGGTTCATTTTCAAAGATGAAACAGAATACTGCAACCAAGTCTTAGTAGTTAAAAACCTCTGAGTAACTAGTGCATGTATGATACAATTATGCCATAAACACTAAGGTTTAAGTTATGATGATCTAAAATAAACTAGATTTAAATTAGTAAGTTACAAAATATTTTACCTATTACCTTTAGTTTCATTCAGCTAGACCTCAGTACTGTAAACCCTCCTATCTACACATAATATTGGTTTCAAGGGCATTAAGTGGTTCAGTTTAACTGCAGATAGAAACAGGTTGTCAGATTTCAGAGTCAGACATTACCATGGCTCTATCACTGAATGGTCTCATTTTATGCACACACATTCACACAGTTATATTTCTCTTAAAAAGAAAACAAACACTGACCATTCAAGGAATGCTTTGGGCTGGCATTGTTCACACTGTTTGAATTGGCCAACTTCAGAACAGTCTTGTCAAAACCTGTTATACAGCAATCCACTCCAGTCATGGAGCAGAGGTGCTCCTGGTATTCTGCAGTTGCTTTTTCAAACCTAAAACAGTTCAATATTTCAGTCAGCATCTTAAAGAACCAGTTTGTGTTTGGTTTTTTGGGGTTTTTTTTTGTAAATAGACTAGATTTTGAGCATTATTTTACTCCAATACTCAAAAAGCTCATATCACCTTCAGCAAAAGAAAGGGATTAAGACAGGATACTAGTTTACTGGCTGAATTTCTAGGTTATAGCATTAGTAAAAGCTTGTCCATAAAAGTTTTAATGTCAACTTCAAGTCAAGTAGAGACAGAAAGAAATAAATGAGTTTTATATTTGACTGTCACAATTTTAATCTGAATGAGTAGAGCTGAATACTGATTAAATACATATTACATCTCTGAAAAGATGCACTGAGTATAATTGACATGGAAATTCATCAGCAGCCTTGACTCATACAACAGTTTAAAAGACTCAGAAGCAGAACTTTCCCTCGAAGGAAAAAACATCCAAGTTTGTAGCATCCAATAATTTGTGAAAACTTACCGCCCTTCTGCTTGCTGAGCTACAGAATTGATCCAGGAGAGGCTCTTCCCAACTACAGCAGAAGACCAGACAGCAATACCCTGAATAGCTTCAGGACAGTGAAGCTCACATAATGCTTCTACCAGCATCATAATTGTCACTTCCAATTCATTTCCCTAAATGCAAACCAAAAGCACTATTTAACAAAACTCATCTAATGCAAGAGCCACATGGCTGTGGGTGGGTACTCAGAAATAGTGAAGCAGTATTTCACTATAACATCTACAAGTGCTCCTGATATCCATCCACTGCACTGCTTTTGGAAGAGCAGAGGAGCCAAGGGCAGAGTTTGTGCTGTGAACCCATAGCCTGAACACCAATGATTAGCAATCACTGTGTGGTGGTTTTGTACCTATATGAGAACCCGTAAGGGAGCACAAAGTAACAAACAACTATCAAACCATGGTCAGCAAAACATTTAAGTAAATCAAGTCACATACTGAAGAAACTATTCAACCCTTTTAAGAAGGCTTTAACTACTTTATCCACCCATCCCACCCCTGAACTTAGCTCCTAGTTAGAGGAAGGATACACCCATGACACAACCCTACTTCTCATACCCACAGGTAAGCAAAGACATCACACTACCACAAGCTTGGGATGGCCTCACACTAATGCAGCACCAGTTTCACAAGGTTTCCACTAAATTAGAAATTGCTCAATTAAAACTGTGAATTAACTATAGCATTCGTTCCCGTGTAGTATTTGACCACATGTGTTCAGTACATCTTATCCTCCAATCCACAGTATCGCAACCACAATAAAAACATACAAATTAAAAATGTGGCTTTACATAACTCATTCTTTTACATACCACTTGGTTTAGTAACTACTGGTTGACTTAGCTTAGTTTTTTTAGAATATCATAGTGAATATTTCTGCAATAGTCTCCATAGTTTGAAAAGAGAGTACCTGAGAGATACTATTATTAGTTTTCATTTCTGTGAGTAAATCAAATCCATGCCTGACTGTCACAGCAGGCTGGCCAGCCAGCAATCCAACTCTCATGATGGAAAGTCTAATCCGTGTCAGCCAATCCTGGCACGTCTGGCGATTGGTATAAAAGAACGTTCTGATAACCTTCAGAGACAGGAGAGAAGTTTCACAACAACATTCTTCTGCACAAACCAAAACAGTTAAGTACTTAAGATCGATATCCAAGGCAGGAAGGTTTATTTTCTCCAGTCTTCAATGAATCTTTAATTTTATTAATGTAAGTGGTCTGAAATCACATGTAGCCCGCAAATGGCCAGGAACACTGGCAGGCCAGAAGTCTTGATATGAACTGACTATAAATCATGTATTACTGTCACATCAAAGCCTGCTAATTAACCAGCTTATTTCAACAGTGAACAATGTTTTGCACTTAAAACTACACAACAGGGTATGTTGCTTATAAATAATTACTACACTCCCCAAAAAGCAATTAAAGCTTTAAATAACTGTGTTACTTTATAATAGGGTTGCTGACAATCTACAAATAAGTGACTGCTACAAATCAGAGGTACTACAGTCTTGCTGGATTTGTACCACTACGCAAGCTGGTACTCCAGAAACAAAGCCTGGTTTAACATGGTCTGTAGGAATACGCCAAAGTTAAAGCCAGAGTTTTTTAAGAGTCTCAAACTTTGAGAAGTTTTTCTGGAATTCCATGGCTAAGAACTGAACAATCCTGAAGACACTGTTCATTCACCTGACTGTTCCAAGCAACATCAGCACTGCAAGACAGACAAACCTTGGGTGGAGAAGTAAGGGCATTGGCACATCCTTCATATGCATTGTACATCAACTTTTCCAAGTTCTCCAAATACTGCAGAAGGAGAACGAGCCTGAGCTGGTTGCTACTGTGTCCTTCATCATTGTCTGCAGTAGTCCACTGGCTGACATCTTGATCAGGGTTTAACGTGTGGGCTGCAAGGCTCCTAATAATACCTACGCATTTTACCAAAACATGGGAAAAAAGAGTTATCAAATGGTATTGTATTCACATGTGCAAAGGGATAGCAATGCTATCTATCAAAATCTACCACAAGTTAACAGTAATTACGCAGCATCTTTAAAATCTATAAGCACTGAAAGATAAACCCATTGTGCCTCTTGCCTTACACATGAACACCTTTGCTTCACAACCTTACAAAAAAAAAATCTCATAAAAATAAAGTGTATTTTTTACTTTACCTTCAATTGTTTGAAAAGTATCTTGGGCTCTTCCCAGAGGAGTTCGTAGCTTTGAGAGAACAGTGAACTGAGCTGCTTCCCAGACAGCCCATTGCCACAGCACAGCATCAGTCTTCAACAGGTTCCGAGGGATGGTTGGCTGATCTCTCTTGTCTAGTCTTTGACAGCTATAGAATAACCTTTCTAACCAATTATCCTTCCTGAAAGAAAACATCAGTGCATTAACAAGTTTATACTGTACACACTTCATCTCCCTACTGTTCACAAACAAATATCTCACAAAATTAACTTCCAAGCAGCAATGTATATAGGAAAATATGCCAAAAGGTGTGTATGTAAGATGTTTACAAACACTTAAAAGTATAAAACAAGTTTGAAAGTAAAGCAACATAATTTGTAATGATAATTACAAATTTTAAACTAAATGCAACTTGGATTTGTTTACTATAAATTCAGCATTCATGGATTTCAGTTCTACAAGGAGTTCTTACCCAGTTCGGTGGAGGTTCCCATACAAAATAAAACTAATGACATCAGAGAAATCCTGTGGGTGGAATGTGTTACTTGGAGCTTTGCTCATGTGACTTCTTATAGCCAAAGAAATTTCTTGTATTTCAGTGTGGGTACGGTTACTGCAGGAAGAGAGGGAAAACAACCCATGCTGTAATATACTTGAATAAACCAAAAAAAGTTGTGTAAGAGTTACACACTATATCTATATGTAATGACTAGAAGTAATTACATGCTTTGGTATTAATACCAAGTGCTTTCAGAGTTCAGGTCTTCAAGGCAAATTATAGGACATAATATTGCTGAAGCTCTGGATAACAGGGACCTTACAGATACTCAGTGTTTGCTTCAAGAAGAGATGCACAGCTAACCAAATTTATTAATTATTGTGTACTACATACTACATGTTCTTAGAACAGTAAAAGCATAGGAGAGATAGCAAGACACTTAGAATCATAGAGGGTTGGGTGAGACCTTTAAGACCATCAAGCCCAACCACCAACCCAGAACTACCATTGTAAGCTCATGCTTTTTGATTTTGTACTAAGACAGCATAATGACAGTCCACTGGCATTATTTTTCAGGTTAAGTGTCTCTGAAGAAATTAAACCATTATTTACACTGAAGTTGGTCTGAGCAACCCACCTCAACACAACATCTAAACGAATTGACTTCAGAAGTTTTCCAAAAGCTTGTCTCACACGAGCACCACTATGGACAAGCTGAACACGACACACATCAACACACCTGCAACACCAAAAAGGAAAGAGGTGTTAATACCCCCTTCATCAGCATAATTCAAATAACATACAGAACTCTGTGCAAGTACCTCTGCAAAAGGTCATCTGGAAGGGAGGAAGACAGGGCATGGAGGCTACTACATGCTTGAAGACAAATGTTCACATCTTCCAGAAGTGCTGAATTAAGGAGTTGAAAGGAGACAAAAAAAAAGTTATTTTTGCTGGAATTAGGTAATTTCTGCACTACTCTGCATTTGTTCCCATATTATTTACAGATTTTGGAATTGAATACATCACAGAACTGTTCCAGTGCTTTTGGTAAATGGTTTGTGACTGGGAAATTGATCTACCAAAAATGGCAGTGATGTGTCAAATCTCTTAAGATTGCAATTTATTTTAAGAAAATTAATTGTTTAAGTAACAGGCAGGGATCCACTTTAAAAAAATCATAAAAAGAGTGTAAGTTCTTGCACAATACAACCTTGAAGCATCCTTAAAGTAAATGAAACAAATATAGTTGCTACTATCAGTGGGACAAGGCTATTTAAGTACTTAATTTTGAAATATAAAAGACAGTTAAGTAAAAATATGCAGTATCTTACTGTTTGCTAAAAGTCCTTTGCAAAACTTATGAAAAGATGGGAGAGAAAATAACGGTGCATATGTTTCTGATTTCTTCATTAGAAGAGCCACTTCCAAAGCCCATGTTGTAAGTAGTTTCCTTCAAAAACCAAGAGTTTAGTCACTCTACACAGTTACAGAAAGGTACTTTGAAACTACTTCACGTAGTTCTTCAGTATCACACCATAGATCACACTTTCTAAACAAGTTATTTCTTAACTTCAAAGATGTCTCCAGCTTTCACAGCATTTTGGTAATACAGGATGGCAACTATTGCAAAAGGATACTTTCAGTGAGCAAACCCTTTCTTTCAGTCAAGTTTGATAGTTCTACTTCTACTGGATATATCTTAGAATGGTTTAAACTTCTCTAGTTCTCACATATAAAAACAAGCAGCTACTTTTTTCCACAATTTCACTAATATAAACATTTGACAGGTTAAATTTACCCCAAGTTTTACAAATTCAAATTACCCTGGTTTCTGAATTAATGTATTCTACTGGACAAAAAAAATTTCCCAATTTTGAATACTATTTTCCTTACCTGGTATCTTGAGTAAGGTTATCCTTCTTAAGCAGTAGCCCCAAAAGGTTCAGTATGATTGAGAAATGTTTTTTTGTTGCTGTAGTTACAGTACTTATAACTGCTCCATCAAACAGAGAGGGAGAGGAAGAACTGAGGCTACTGGATATGAAATGGTCGTGCCTGAAAAGGCAAGGAAAAACAAACTGTAAAACTACCCCAAGATTAGAGATACTTCCCTAAAGTTTACAGGAGGAGAGAAAACATCAGCAATCAGCAGCAAAAGTTAAATGAACACATACACACACAAACCACACTCTGTCAAAACCCAAATATTTTGATCCCTAGCCTAAAAGAACAAAGTTACAATTTGCTATCAGTCCATGCAGGCCAGTAACCTGTTCTCAACTGCATTTGGTATCCAATGCTTAGTGAAAAATCACCACAGCTAAGAATATAAAGAGTAACAGTTAAAACTGTATATTCCCTTACTTTAACAACAGTTTGTATTAATAAGGTCTAAAATGTATTTACATCTGTTGTTTACATCTCATTACCTCTCCCAGATCTCTCAGTAAGCAAAATAGTAAATAATCTTTCCTAATTTACTTTTAGTAGAGTTCTCCCTCAGTTATCTCTATTCAAACAAGATTTCTAATCTGCCTTTGAACAAAAGGCCAACTTTAAGCCAGGATATGCTTTCCTGGCTGAGATACAGCTTCCCTGCAATTAATGAAAGTAAAAACTAACTAAGGAAGTTTGGGCAAAAGCTTGATTGTAACAGCTTCTTTCATTTCATCACTCCAACAATATATTCTATTCATCCCAGTGCTCTAGTCCATCCTAGTGCTCTTAAATACTGCTAAATTATCAAAGCTCATACCTGGAGCAGTGTGAGTACAATGTGTAGAGCACTGCATACTGGACAGCAGGGAAGTGAACTGCTATGTCACCATGAACAATCATCAGGTTTTTACTCAGCAGTGCAAACACAGTTGGTGAAAGAGCCCACATCTATAAAACAATTGCAACACAAGCACAGAAACATAAAAAGTAGGATCTACTTTTAACTGCAATTTTCATACTGTCAATTGATGTCTTTCCCTTTTCCCCCAAAGGAAATAATGTAACTCTATTGTTTTCTGACTGTAACTATTTTCTTTCCAATTTTTTAGCAGTCTGTTAAAAGTTGTTAATGTTTTTATATGGAAAGATCTGGAAAGTATTTTCATATGGCTAATATACTACCAAAGCACACTTTACAGCTGCTTTTATCTGTCTTGAGTTTCAAAAGCAATTACTATGATGATCTTAGCATTAAACCCTTAATAACCCTGATAAGATGCTCTTCCCTAGAAACTGCCTTTCATTATTCAACAACTAGAGATAGAATCTACCCACTGTTTCCCCTAAGTTTTAACACTGGACGTTTTTCTAAAACTTAGGAAGTTTAGAGACAAATACGACCATTTTAGTTATACATATGTGCCCTACTGGTGTAATACATTAATTTTAAGTAATCAAGTATTTTTTACACTTATTGCATGAACTATCTGTTGAGTTTTTACTCACCCCAATTAATGAGTTTTTAGCATTTCCAATAGTACTTAGAGCACTGAGGTCGAATATAACAACAAACTTGGCATTATCCACATTGGATATAAGCTTCTTGAAAGAGTCATGCTGGATTTCGGAACAGGCCTCAGGAAGATGTAAACTATGGAGTAGACTATTTAAAGCACAGGTCATTTCTCCTAGAATCAACCTGTAAGCAGTCTCCAGAACAGGAATGTTCTTCAGGCTCAATACAGCTTGGTATACAGCCAGGGCTGCTGCAACGACCTTGAGAACATAATTACAGCAATAACTGATTAAAACAAACCATAAAATACAATAATCAGCAACAAAGAATTTAAAATCACTCTTCTTTATCTATGAATAGCTTAGTCTGATACAGATACCCATCTTCAGTTTTCTGTACCTCTTACTTACAGAATCTACTAATTACTTTCTAGATCATCCACCTAACACGCTGAATATCAAAGCCAGATGAACTAAGGACTTCTTTACCTAGAATGATGGCAAACTTACCAATTTCTTATCAAATCTAAATGCTAAAACAAAGAAGCAGCTACATCTGCCTTTGCAGAAGTTTCAGATATTCAGTTAGACTAAAAAATGTATTTAAGATGAGCTTTACAGCTTAAGTTTTAGAGCTTAATATATTCTAGGAAGTGCATGAAGGCTGTTGGAATACACCTGTAAAAGTTACTCTTACCTCTTTCTCCTTATGATAACGAAGAACAAGTAGTTTAGACTCTGGTATAAATAATTTCTCTACAAATGATGATGGTAGTTTTGTATTAATTTGTTCAACAATCTGGGGATAAAAACCAAAATAAGTAACTTCACCTGAATTTTTACTAATTACTAAAGATTAATCAAAATACTGCTTTTCTAGTCCCTCACAACAACAAAAACATGTACAAACCAGCGTCAACAGATTCAGGACTGAAATGACGTAGTCAGTGCCACAAGTCTGACAATTTTCCATTTGATCTAATCCATAGGTGATGACCATGTCACAGTGTATGGTCATACTGGGATCCAGGCTGCCAAGTAAAACCCCAACACACTCATTGGCAGCTGTAAGCACAGCTTCAGAAAAGAACACTTGGTTTGCTGCAGTCACACATCTCATTACTCTGTACAGAACCTGCAAAATTAAAAACACAACTGAGTTAAACTCCATTAAAGAGAGATGCTAATTAATTGTATCCACACCCATTTGATATCCTGTCCCATCACCTGCTCTGCAGCTTGTTCAATTCCATTCTGAAAAATGCCATCTCGGCTTTACACTTCAGAAGTGTAAGAAAGAACAAACTTTCAACTGCTTGGTTTCCAATTCAGTCAGAGACCTACAAAACCTAAGTTCATGATTCACAGTTCTGCTCAGTTCCAACTAACGTCACCAGAACTCCCCTCAAAAAAAACAGATCAGTTTTCTTGAGCTTTGGTCACAAGAATCCCCTGCAGGTTAAGGCAGAAGTTACATAACTGTCTTGTCTTCAACTGGGAAATCCATACACTTATTTACCCAAGAAGTTGTGTCTCTCACAAAATTCTGCAAGGGCATGAATTCCAGCTGTGCAGGTCATCCAGCAAGCACAAGACTTTGACTGCAGGTATTTTTATCTTATCTCCTAACCCATTACAGCTACTTAGCATATTATATAATATTGATTCTGAGTTTACACCATCCTACACTACAGAGCTAGAAAAGTTTGCAATCAGATTTAATAGATAAAATTTCAACAGAAAGAAAAACCATCACATTTTATAAAATCAAACTAATAACCAGAATTCAAGTTTCCATAGTGGCATAGTTATCTGAATAAACAGCAACATGGTTTCAAGAAAACAAGGAAACCCAGCCACATGAAGTTAAAATGTCTAAAAAAGTTAGTTTCTGATACAATTTCTATGTGCCACTATCACAATCTATACTTTAATAAAATTATTGTAGCATATTTCTTGGAAAAAACAGATTTACTTAAAGCTGAGAATATACATATTCATGTAATGTTCATAAAACCTAAATCAGCTCAGTCAATGGCATTGCTGTAAGGTGACAAAACAGGTGAGCAACAAAGAAAGCCAAAGCAAATGGAGTTCTTACATCAGTTACATAAGCTTCTGTAATTGGTGGTCCTCTGATGGGGCTGAAGCGCTCCCCAATGCTCCTCACCACGGTGCTGAACACCCGCAGAAGCGCAGCCAGCTTGGGCAGCGACACCGAGGGAGGAGGAATGTCCTCATCTACGGATTCCCCAGAAGCCACGTGGCTGAGGTCCTGCAGCACACAAGGTTTCTGTATCAGTACACATCATCAATTTACACATGGGTAAAATATCAAAATGTGAGACTGAAAGTACTTCATATCTCTTTTCCAGACATTAAACTGCACAAGCCAATTACAAATGTATTTATCCAACATCTCTTAACTACACACACATAGGGAAGTGGGATATAGGAACACAATGACAATGAGGTCACAGTAGCAATGACTTTAGGCACTGAAACAAAGTATTCAGACTGTATCTTGTAAATTAAACCTGAGGCTTATGAAGTTCCTGGTCTCTGGAACATGATCATCTGTATTGCTGCACTGCTACCAACAGCTGTCTGCACACTTTTACCACTTTTCTAAAAAATTCCCATCCCCAAACTGGAGTGGAGATGTTTGACTGGCCATTCCCATCATACATGCAAACTATGTTGATCTGGAGACCAAGAGTTCACTAACAGACTACCCCATGCCAGCTGGCACCAGTGCCTGGGAACATTCCCAGAAGTGCTGATCTCATTAGTAGAGCTGTAGCCTTGCTCTACCCCACTGAGATAAACACAGTGGCTGGAAGCACCTCCTCCATGTTAGCACAAGTTATCTTAAAACTCTTCCATGACTAAGAATACACACATTGACCAGAGCAGCAGCCAGCCTGATAAGCAGTGATTTACTGCTCTGCCCTGTGAATCCTAAAGCTGCCCCAGCAAAGGCCCTGGTGTACAGAGAAGGACACTGACCAAATTACTGATTCCGCTTTGAGTGACACAAATTATGCTCAAGTACAATTTTACCTACAGGACCTGCATATTAACATACACAATACAGCATAATTGACCTGTAAGTACATATTCATATGAGCACATACACCTTAAAATACAGCACTTCCCCCCAACTTCAAAGCTCTTTCTTTAATGACAGCATCAGATAAACTCTATGCCCTGTTAACTAAGAAAAGGTTACAAAGTCAAAATGAAGTACATTAAATGAATATAATCTCATTTTCCATCAGTTCCTGCTGCATTATCTCCTGCACAATGTAATCTGCTGCTTTATTTAAAAAAGACAGATTTATCATTAGTCTTTTGAAGCATAAGATTTCCTCTCTCCCCCCAACAGTTAGTAGTTCTGAAACACTCTGAGGCTGGACAATTAAATAAAGCACCAAGGAAAAACCATGAGCTGTCTTCACATCAGCTCTTGAAAAATAAAGGCATTTCTGTTTGGTCAATTGTTTATAGTTTTATTACAACACTATATTCTCAATCAACAATGGCTGAAGGCCTGGTTGTGATACTAATTAAATAGTTCATGACTATTTGTGCAGTTGGTCATTGTACATGACTGAATTATACTCCATAATTCGGTCCTCTTTTCCCCAGGAAAGCCATGTAATTTTATTTTCTACAAAAGTAATACAACCATAAAAATCACAGCTGTGGGTTTATTAAGAAAAACCATAACAGTTAACTCTGGTATATACCATAAAGTCTTGTTTACCTCAGCATAAGCTTCCATGTCTTCCAAAAACTGACCCAAGAGTGTGGTAGAAAAAGTCAGATCAGCCACCCAAAAGGGCTCCAAGCTTTGCAGCCATCCTGTATAAAAACATCAAGCCAATTAATACAGGGTGACACACAATCATTACATTTTAGTTGCATATTTCTGAGGGAAAAGCTGCTGAGCTAAGAGGTCATCTACACGAAAATACTAACACTAGATGTTTTTAAAAGAAATACAAATTGTATCTCCCTCCTCTGTCCCTTTGCAAAAATAATTTTAAGGTTCAGTTCTGCCCCACAGCAGTTAAAACACCAAGGATAGAATCTAGGCCTATAACACAAGAGGCATAATAAACTTGCTGTGAATAACCCCCAAGAAAACTGATAAAGCTATTGGAAAAACTCTCCCCATTTTTAATTTTTTTTTTAAATTTTGGAAAGATTTTCCAAAATTACATAGAGAAAGAACATATCCTTTCACAAAGGATATACTAAGACCTATAAATTTATTAAAGATTGTTACAAAATTGTACAAAACAATTGGTGTTTAAATGTACCCTGAATAAAGCATCTCATTTTTCCAGAATTAGCATAAAGTAGAAAATGCAAATTTACTAAAAAGTTAGAAATAAACTATCTTGCTATGTAGCCAGAAACTCAATTTGGTTTTACGTCAAGTTCCATGTCAGAAGAACCAAAGTGCTGTAAATAAACCCCCAGCATCTGCAAGCCAGAGCAGGCTGTGAGACCCTCCATGAGCTCCTCTGGCCAAACTTACCAGAGACCTGTTGTGTCAAAGAAGGTTTCTGAGTATGATCTATGTGCCACCCAACCAGTATGTCCACTGTGTCCTGGAAAGCAATTGTGAAAACAGAGTCATTACCCAATTTGCTGCACCAACATTTCTATTGTAGAAATAAAACGCAAAGCACAAAGAAAGCTCACCCTAAAATTGGTGCTGAAAATGTGCGGGTAGCATCGAGACACCAAAAGGATGCACTTGACACACTTGCACAGTAACTCTGGTGTATCAACATTTTCTAGGATGGACTGCAGGCTGGTCATTACAAGCTGAAAAGTAAAGCAAAGCCACCAGACATTTCACATTAAAACATGAGAGAGGACACATTGTAACAAACTACTTTGAGTCAATCAACAAAACTCTACTCCTTCTGCAGGAACAAAATGTAAAAAGGCATCACACACACTGCATAAAAATAATCACTTCAAGGGGGCATTTGCTTGATATATGGCAGAGCCAGGGAACACCTTTCTTTAGCTCTTTAGCCAGAGAACAACTGTGAAGTTTTAAGTCCTACTTCTCCTGCCAAAGCTTTCTGACTCTGTAAAGTAACTATTAAATTGGAGCACAGACCTGGCCATAGCTGTTCTATACCCAAAATAAGAAACTCTAAAACTTGTACAAGGGGACCTCATCTTGTCTGCACACATCCTAGTCCTTCTCAGATCTACCCACAATTCCAGTTAGAAATTGTAAACAGAAGGTAACACAAAACAATCAAAAGGTTGGGGTTTGTGTACCATTCCACATAAGTTCTCTTTCTGGTCTCAACAAGATTCTTCTTGGATCTGCCATAAATACTAGAAAGTTGCATCAAAATACGTATGATCCTACAAAGACCTGTCATTCTTTTCTGATTTAACCAAAATCAAAGAATCCCATTCAGTCAGAAAGTTGCCTCCCAGTTGTAATGATTATTTACTTATTATGTCCATATAGCATTACTTACTGTTCATTCCAGTTTAAAAAGCCCATTCAAGCATTGCACTGAGAAAATCATTAATAACCATGTTTAAACTTGTAATCTTACCTGCATTAAAGATGAAAATGCTTTCTTTTCTCCTACAGTCTCTAGTGCTTTGTAGGTTGCACACAAATAAAGAAGTTTAACTTCATCTTTTGTGGATGAACTGAATTTGCTAAAAATCCATTTAAAGATCTTCTCAGCCTCGTAGCTCAGAGAAGCACAAAGAAGGCCAAGACAGCAAGCTCCTTCCTGTCTCAATTCCTGAAGCAATTTGCTACTGTATTTTTGGAGAGAAAAAATGAAACTTGGGATCTTCAGCCATGACAGCAGAACAGAAGCATGAGCAAAATTATGCATTTTCTAAAGCAAAAGAAAATATATGCAGAAATGAAGCTGCTTCTCTCCTACTTAATGGCAGCAGTGGCGAAGCCAAGACAAAATACTAAGAAATATTATTTCTATGGAGTAAATCAACTTGAATAAAAGTATGGAAATGTGCTGTTTTACTAGCAACACACTACTCAAAAGAAATAGTTCTTAATATGCAGCTGACTTCAGGAAATAACACTGATCTAAGCACCTAAAAGCCACCACAAACCTTGGCATCCTCTACATACATTCTTAATTGGAAGTAAATGAGTCAGCTTGTAAAAAAACTCATTTCATTTTGGAAGCTACACCACCACAGCATTGCACAGCTCCACCAGCTGAGTGAACACACCTGAGACAGACTCCACACTACCCACAGCATCAAAGCCACACTTGTGCCTTCACATTCTGTCCAAGGGAGGTGTACTCTAGACAGCCCAAGAGTACTGCTGATATGCCTAAGAGCCTTTACTCCCCGCTAATTTCATTCTGTTCCTGCAATGGAACACCCATGCAAAACTAGCAAATTAATTCCTTTCAAACTTTTCCCTCTCTATTTTAAACCTAATGCTGACATATTTTTTCCCTTTAGAGCATTTTTTCAACTTACCTTTCATTGAGCACATCATGAATGGCAGTCAGGATATTATCCAGTTGTTTAACAAGTACCTGTAATATAAGATACATAAAAGGCATAAGCACAGTAATTTGCCCAATACTGCCTCCACAATAGGTCCTGTTTACACCCACATTAAACACAACATTGCCAGTTCTCCTTGCCAAGAGAATGCCATTATGCTTTCCATGGCCACTGCAGACTAGCATAAACTATATTAAGCAACACTGCAATATTATCCTAGATGTTATATTTGATATTTATTTACAGTAGCCATGAAAATACTGGCAGCCTGCTACCAAGGTTTGTTCCAAGTTTAGTTCTTGCTGATAACATTACATCACCATGGAAGACTCATCACACAGCTCATGAGTAGCCGCTGCTAAAGCCCAAATCTCTAATACTAATAAATCAATTGTATCACTGGAGAATTTAATGGAACCCATGATATAATATGAAGTATTAAAGTTTCTACTTAGGCAACCCTGCATTTTAGTGAAATGGAATACAATTTTGGAGATGAAGCATTGTTGATGAACCAGTGCTTCTCAATAAACATAACCAGAAAGACTTGCTTTCCTAATATGCACTAAACCCCTGCCACATCAGTGATTTGACTGAAAAATCACACATTAGCTACAACTGCATAACATCTTGTCAAGAAATTTTCTTGTTAATACGGTTATTCTCTTTTCTTCAAAAAGACATTCTTCTTTAACACAGTGGATGGTACCCAGTTTTTGTTGTAAGTTTTGAGCAACATCATGCTTTTGAGGGTGGAGGGACAGAGACCCACATGCTTGACCCCTCAGAACTCATAGGGGCATTTTGAAAATGTGTCTGGTACCTGCAAGACAGGCTAAAAAGGAAAAGACATCTCTATAATTTAGAAGCTGAAGCAGGACTCCATTAGATGACAAGTGACTACTGACTTCTACCACTTTACTCTGAACTCTTATTTCAGCCCTGAAGATGAAAAGAATTCAGTTAAACTACACTAAGTAGTGCCAAGAGCTGCAGGAACCACTGCTAGGTTAAACACTGTCCATTATGAAGTTTTGGCCTTGATATCACTTGCCATCTGATCTCATTCTCATTAGTGAGCTCAGAGAAGCTTCTAGGTGACAAACTTTTAATATTCTGACCACTAACAAAGTTTGTCATTGCTGACTTAAGACATTACAATGGCAATTCCAGTACATTCTGAGGTACCAATAAACCTAAATAAAATGCACTTACAAAATAAAATTTTAAAGTGGGGAAAACCTCATGGAGAACAATGGAAGTAACTAAAAATAACCACAGAATAACTGTGGAAAGCATTTACTTCCTAAACCCTTGTAGTAACAAGAGGAAAGCTGAAGTGCTAACTAGGCTTCCACAAGGGCTGCTTACACCTAGGTGCACAGACCAGAATATTCCCCATATTCAAGTCTCATGTCCTTTGGAAAAGAGCACAATTATCACTGGTTAATTAACATACAATGAAAAAACAAACCAATTTATTATTCATAAGGACCGATACAGATCCCACAGCTAAAGTATTAGAGCACTGCTTGCAAATGAGTGGCAGGATATTAAACCATCACTTCCTGCTTTTTCAGTACTTGGAGAACTCTTAAGCTTTCCAAAATGGTGGGGGAGATGTGTCAGACAATATGCTCTTTAATATTTCATTTCAAAATACGTAATATTAAAAATTTATACCCACAGTGGGATACCTCCCTTCCCATCCCCATATCCTTAAAAAACACTTGAGGACATTAGAGACTCCAGCAAAGCACCAAAACTCCTAAAGATATAATGAAAACAAAGATTTACTTAGTTCTCTTCCCACATACAGAGATGTTTAGTTAGAAAGCCGAGTAGCTCTAAGATGAGCTGTTCACAATAATAAATACCTGTGTATTTTTAATTTAAAATAAGGAAACAGTTCTTGAATAAGACAACAACACTTTACTTCCCCTTCCCTCTGCTTCCTTTCTGAGGGAACCAGAGGCTATTCCTAAGAGCAGTCAAAGAAAGCCACACACATGCTATGTTAATTCCTACAGTTCAGGCATTCAGCAGTTTAGTTTAAGGCAATACATCCTAATAAAACATATCCTGAATTATGGAAACAAGACAGACAGTCCAGGAATACACTCTCCTTTCTTGTGGAATGAAATTCTTTGTATACAAGATAATCTTGCAGACATATCCCAATACTCAGATTTGAAAAAGACAGTTTTACAAAACAAGAAATACCCAATGCTATGGAAAAGGAAGAATTGCTGACCAGTTTGTTTTCTGGTTGCTGAATGAATTCTTTCAGTTGCTTTACAGTAGCCAGTCTTCGGTCTCTGTCGTCTTCCCGAGTAATCCTCCGAAGAAGATTTGACAGTCGAGACTCGTCAGAATAAGACAACGGTCGCTCTGGAAAAAGCAATTATTTATTTCTTCCTACAGCATTTATCAACAGTACTGTATTGTCCAACACGTGTATGAGTGGAATCAATAAGTCATAATAGTCATTTAAGAAAACAATTAAAAATAAATCCTGACTGGTTTTAAACTTTCACAAAAAGGAAGTTAAATGTAAAATCCAATTTAGCTACCAAAATATTTCATTTCTTCATGTGGACAGCCCAGTACCTGTGTTGAACTCATTCAGAACTAAGCAGAACTGTCTTACTTCTACGCAAAAACCCGGACTTAGTTCCCTTCTACATAAATGGAACTAAAAAAAATGGTGTGGGGTAAGATTAAACCAGACTTCTCTTAGAATAAACAAAAATAATTCAACAAATAGTATTTTGAGAAAACCTTATGGAATAAACAAGCTGCGTCCTGAAGCAAAGAACCAGATTTAAGTTCAAGCAACTACAAAGAAACAATGTTTTCTCTCTGATAGGTAGCAGGGTTCTGCTTCAAACAGGAAAATAGACCTGCTCTTCATCTACTGAGGAACAAAAGCCCCCAGCGTGAAGAGGGACCTGGCTGTTCACTTAAGCAGATCATAACAGGGGAGAACGAACACCTTCCTGAGACAACACTTCACTGAACTTGGCCAACAGCATGACATACCAGAGAGGGTCACAATGCAGTTCACCTGCCTCAGGGACAAATTACCTATGAATTCATACAAATAATTAATTGCCCTCATTTGAAAAAACAAAACAAATTTCTTTCAATAAGTTTAACATTAGATGTTTCATGGTGGTTCAAATCAGAGGACTCATGGAATATGATGAGGTATCCTTAGTCAACATGACTAATGAGAAAATCCAAGACAGCTACAGAGCTTTCTGCTCTACTCTGCTAGACATCAGTCATCTGATGTGACTAAAGCAGCTTTGTCTTTATTCAGTTCATAGCTAATCTACATTGGCATTACTCCACAACAGTGTTAGCTAATTGTAAAGACACAATTACAACTTTAAGAAAAAAACAGAAGCAAAAAACACTAACCAAGAACACAACAAGCTACATTAATCAAAGCACTTGTGACACCCACTTTGTGAAAATTCAGCAAGGTCTCAGCCACATGCTAACTCACAGAAGACTATTTTTAAAATTGTTTAATGAATATACTAACAAGAAAACATCAAAGAACTTAAAACCCAAAATCTTGTTGCAGCATAATCCCATAGTATTTTAAAGAAGATGCAAAAAACAAAATGACTTGCTACAACAATCAAAGAGAGCCAAGTTCAAAAGGAGAAACTCTTGAAATCTGACATTTCAAGGAGAGAAAACATACAAGTCATAGGCAGCAACTTCAGTCATCCAAAATTATATATCCTAACCTTTTAAGTATTAAAGAGATGCTCACATACCCAGGAAAGCAGTCTGAATTAACTATTATTTAGTACTGGCTGAAAGTTTTTTTATCTGAAGAGTTTTCAATTTCCTCTACATAAACATAAAAAGACACTAAAAGTACTACATAATTTTAGACCAATACACCAGAATTGGATTCTGAAGTCTGAGTTTAACCCATTCCTAAAATCACATTTTTGAAACAGTCATGTCACCACTTACACCTCAGCTCTTCCACCTGCAAAGCACACTGAACATTCTTATTTCTCTCCTGACATATTAATTCCTGAGAAGAAACAGCCTGTCCTCATGTTTATAATATGCCTGGCATAAAGCAGGCAGTTTTTACTAGCGGCTCAACTACTACTTATACTAAGTGATGCAATAAGTGACAGTGCTTAGTCATAAAGTTTCTATTTTCATTCAAAAATGCTTAGAATAACTTCTTTTTGGTTTTGGTTTTTTTTTTAACTATGACTCAAACCTCAAGCAGTGGGAAGAATGAAGCCTTCTTCCTCAAAAACACAAGCCCAGCATTCCTGCACTCTCTTGAAACTCCAAATTTGTTCTTGCTGCATCTCCCAAGACCTTGCCCACATTCTTAGGATACTTCCAGCTCCTCCCTGGCCTCTATTCCTCAGCAAGAGGGAGCAGGAGCAGTGGCAGACTCAGGAGGACACACATGGTGACAGGATGTGATCACTGCTTGTCCTGCAGCCCAGAGAGAACAGGGAATGGCTGAGCTGCTCCCAACCATTGCTGCTCTTCCCACACTGGGGCTCATTAATTACCAACTTTTTACTCAGGCATCAATTTGCAACAAATCCAAAGCAAGTTCTTCTTAGAGATGTCTCTGCCAAATCTGGCTAATCTAAGTAAGGGTTCAAAAGCCATCTAAAGGAAACTGAAAGATTAACAGCTTAAGCCAGGTAGTTGAGAGATCTGCCAAACCTATGGAGGAAGCCTCAGCACAAGGAACAGTAAACAAGAAGAAAAACAAGCAAAACAAGTTTCCATCAACAGCATCTAATCATGTATAACAAAAAATAAAATCCATACAGACTGCATAACCACAGTGAACTTCTTTTCATATCCCGAACACAAGAAATATTGCCAAAAGAGATATCCTCTTCCTGAAAATCAGCAATGCCCTTACCCTGTGATTTCCTCATGTCTTTTGTGGCTAAAGCACGATTCCCATGCGGAACACTGGTAAAATCAGGATTGGTCACATTGTTAACTCTCAGCTCTTGCCCCAACGACTTCCGACCATAAGTATTTTCCCCAGATCCTCCATTGACACTGTAGCCACCTGTGGACAAACCAATGTGACATTAAAAGAGGCTCTCAGACCACATATTCACCAGGGTGGTGAGTGGTGAGTTACTCAATTCATATGCAAATTAGCAGTTCTATCTTCTACCACCTCCTTTAGTTTCCTTCTTCACTTCCACGTGCATCAATGTTTTGTTATATCCTGTAAGTTTCAAGGTCACAGAGTAAGAATCTCATCTGTCTTTTTTTTTTTTGCACATGAAAAAAGCCACTATTGTCATAAAGTTTAATATCAATTTTGTTGCATGTAATGTTTTCTTATTATTACTTTGACTTGAAAGGCTTTGTAAAATATAAGGTCTAACTGCTAGTACACATGGCTAGGTATCTTTATTTACTTGCTTCTTTATGTACATGAAATCTCCATTCATTTTACTATGAATCCACCACATAAGCTAAGTAAAATGGCCAAAAAAAAGAAAGTTTTTGAAAAGACAAATATGGTCTGCTTGCACAGATTGAACAACTCTCCTTAAACATAAAGGTCAACATTTTCACTGGCATCATCCTCAATTAAGAAGTCTACATTCTACATTCTCCCACTTAAGATACATCTTTGGTAACAATATAAAATGAAAATAAAAGCATCATTTTGAGTAATCCAATTGATCTTACTCCTAGATCCACAAGAATAAACATACTCAAATGCTGAGACTGGAAATTCTCCAGGCTGCCACACCACTTGGAGGGGCAGGTTCCTCCCCTCAATACGGTAGAGAAGTGAAACTGTCCCCTGAGCCTGCCCAATCCTTCACTCAATGTATTAGAGCTCACCCTCCAAGGAACACTTCTGAAGTGCCTTCCCTGTCCAAGACAACTAATCAACTAATTAAATTAAACCCAGAACAACAAAAAACATGCAAGATTTCTTTCAGAAAAGGTATTTCCACAACTCCACCTGCTTCAATGTACAAAAGAAGGTCTGGGGAAAAGGAGAGGTGGCTCCCCATAAGAGGCTGCCTACTGAGACTAAAGGATTGATAAAAACGTAGAGTTCAAATGTTCAGGGGAACCTGGACCTTAATAGATGTAACAAATGTTGCTTTAAGGCAAAACATTTGATAAAAAGCAGATATTAACTACCAGTATACATTTGTGAATTCCTATACCCATGGGGCTACCCTACCATTACAGAAAACCTTGTGCAAAGTCTCACTTGTAATTGGTCAATTACAATTACAGTAAAGATAGTTTGTATCTATTTAGATTTACAACATTATTTTTTACAGCTCAGTTTTTAAACAGAAACTAGCAAGCATGCCACTTTCACATTATTTTGTCAGAACAAACCACACTGTCCTACGAAGTAAGTAAATTCTAACAGCAATTAATGAATGCATTTGAGCCTAAACATAAGAGTCACATCCTTGGAGGTCTTCAAACCTGAAAAACTTCCAAAAATTATCAATTTGTACGTGATTTTTATTATTAACACCAGAAACTGGGGGGAAGTGGATAGGGGGTGTATGGAAGCCAGGACAGAAAATCTCAAATGAAAATTCCATGCTGGCAGACTCCAACAGATGAATTGAAAAATCTTAGTAAACAAAGAAACTGTTCTGCATCTTCAAGCTTACAAATTTCTTCAATAATAAAAATTAACTAGATACACCTGGAACTTGGTTTTAGAATATCCTAATCACTTCTTATCAAGTCACACCTGAACAAAATAGCACGAAGTGCTGAGCTAGCAGAGACATGCCCTGCAAGATACAGCACTGGAGAGAGAGCCAGATACATTTTTTCTTCTCAAATGGCACTTTCCCAGCAACTTCACAAACTTCCTTTCTGAATTTGTCCAAAACTTACTATTTCACTGCCCTGCCAGTACATTCTTTAAATACCAGCACCCTTCAAATTACAAGAACAACCTCCTATGCCAGTCTGTGTTAAACACAGTACAACATTCCACATTAGCAGACAGACAAATACCTCCTAAGCAGTTTCTCTACTGAAGTAAAACAAACCTTAAAGTTCTCAAACTACGCAGATTAACATGCTTCATGCTTCTGCCACCTACTAACACTACCTTCTACTTATAAAAAAATTAATTTGCATCCAACTGTAACTTCCCCTAAGACACAGCAATTATTTACAACCAGTTACAGGCTAGAGAAGTGGGGGGAGTTCAAATGCTTTTTAGGTTCCTGAACAAAAACTCCCACACTACTGTTCCTGTGAGATTTTTTTCTTGAGTCTGGCCTGCCTGAGGATTTACACAGCCAAAAAGTGACTCTGCAAGTAAGAAATCCTCCAATTTGATATCTGTATTTGGCAATTAAAGAAAGAAAAAAAAACAGAATATAGATTTTTCATAATTACAGAAAAGATATTATTCTGTTTAGTTATCTCCTAGAGATAGCATTTACATCCTAAAAATAAAAAAAAACCAAAACCAGTAAAAATTGTATGAATCACACATCACATGATTTACATGAAGTCAGACTGAGGTACATGAAAGTAGAAACTGCCATTAATGATAAGAATATAGATCTGACTACTAAACAAAGATTCCAGTTTGGTGCAGTAAAGCTACAACAGGCAACAGATCAGTCTAGTAGCCCATTTAATCCAATACCAGAAGTACTGGAGACTATTCAGGAAGAAATTATTGCCTGAAGAACAGACACATCCAGAATATTATTCTTCAGAAGAAAGTACTTATTCTGTTAATGCATCAAAGCTTCTCTTGCATTCTTCTAACACAACTACATGTTTTTTCAGTATTCACAACAACCACAACATCTCTTTGACCCCAAAACAGTGATACTGTGCAACGAGACAAATCAGTTCACTGCCTTTTTCAGGGGGGAGGGGGAAAAAAAAACCAAACAAAATAAGAATTTCTCCACCATTTCAGTTTACTGCCTTTCCCTGATCATCCCCTCAAAATCACACATGAAACAGCAATCTGTGTACCTTTTTCTTCATTCTGTATGTCAGTGTGGACTCTGATATCATCGTGTCTTTGCCGAGACACCACAGCTGAATTTGAAGGTTGTAATCCATAGGAGGCAGAACTGCCCCGATCTCTGGATGAAGAATATTTTAAATTGTCCTGGTCAGCTGATGCACTGTCAGTTCTACAAAGAGAAAAATATTTTTTTTTATGTAGGGATATAACAGGAGTGGGATTCACATTCACTTATAAATGCAACATACTTAAATGACAATCCCAAATGTATTTCACTATGTCGAAAAAGTTGTTTGTCTAACCTGTTGCTTAAAAAGTGACCTTAAATTCACATTGGGACAGGAATTGACTAATTATCACAGCAACATGCAAAGGAAATGCATTCTAGTGTGCCAGTGCCTTTTCTTATGACCTTCTCAAGTCTCTTTCCAGTTGCACGTCTATACAAGGAAAACATTACTTCCCAGAGGTGACAAATAAAATAAAACTAGGTCCAGGTATGTATCACAGCTGGATGATACAGTACCTACCATTTCTGAAAGTCATCACTGATCTACAGATGAACATTTATATAATATGCCATGGGCCTTACTCAGCAACATAAACCCTCATATTAGATGGAAGAATGCAACTGATCATCAGCACAAAAATCACATATTAAGTTTTTACAAAATAAAAACTGCTAAGCAACGAAGCAGGCTTTACTGTGAAAAAACTGAAAGGTAAATTAGGAACTGTGATCCTAAGCATAAATGTCTGCAGATAAAAGGCAACTTTAAAAAAATCTGCATTAGGTTTAAACCACTCTCATATCAGAAAACTGATATAGACCAGACTAAACTTTTAAGGAAAATGATTAAAATTATGAAATCAACTCTTCTCCCTGGACACACTAAGTGGTTTAATTTTTAAACATACAGGACTTTAACAATAAACATGTGTGCATGAGACTTCAGAACATAAACTCAACCAATCACTTCAAAGGCACTCTTAGAAGCAATGATGGGGGGATGACTTTAAAACAAATAAAGCAATACCCATCCAAAGGCAAAATCAGCAGAATTTCACTCAACTCCAGTGTATTTGGAATCAGACTATTCAGATTATTTACAGCAAGCTTTCCCTACTCTAAAGATCTACTATTTTTACTTAAAGTTTTGGATAGTTCATTTGATTATTGAACAAAAAAGCAGGACAGATCACTCCTGTAAATTGACTAAAATTTGTGTAAGGATAAACACCACATGCTCATAAAGAAAATTTCTTTCATTTTTCCTTTTCAAGACAACAATGTGATTAGAACTGGTAGACAAATTCAGGAAAAAGGGAAATACATCTCAAGGCCAAAAGGGAAAAACATAGGTAAACTTTTTGATAAGCAGTTGTTACTTAAGCAGTACTAAAGGCCTGCTACTGTTCAACACAGCTCGACCTCAGTACAACTGGAAGAGGAATACCATGAGCACTGACACCTGCAAAACCAACTGGAATTAAAGACACATTTTATTCTCCTGAGAATGTTAAAAGACATTCTATTACCAGTTTGAAACAATAAGAAAACTGTGGTTTTTCCCTGTTCTCACAGTGCAAGTTGATATTAGATTTGCTTGGCAGGTATTATTCCCTTTTGCACTGTAAGCAAGTTCATTTTTAGACATACACAGCAAGACACTTTTCCTCACTCAGTATTCACTGTGCCATCACATCTACTGCTTTGTTGGGCACTTACTTGGACTATTTAAAAAATAGGCTATGCTACTCTAGAGGCAAAGCCTTAGTAAAAGTCTTCATCCATGACAGTTAACTAGGATTGTAAAAATCTTTATACAATTGTTTCAATATCATTCACCTAAGCTATGCTGAACAGGAAAGTTCTGCACTTCACATGGTATGAACTTTAAATGTGACCAAATCATGTGCAAATTTCCAGACAGAGACCCCAGATCTTTTCCTTGCCCTAAAACCTCCCAGTTCACTTTGAGCAATTGCATTAGCCTTTCAATGAAACAGGCTGACAAATTTTCAGCTGGCAAATTTAAGTACTGATGGCTTCTTACATTTACCTTCCCAAAGGGCATCGCTTTTTTTAAGGCAATGTGCTGTAAACTGAATCATCTCTAATTGTCAACCATTAACACTGAAATTCCTAAGTCTGTAGAAAAGCTGATTAAATGTACCATTTTTAACACTGTTCTGTGCATCCCTATCAACTGAAGGACTACACATGCTCTCAGCTAGCCCCACTTCCCACAGGACAGCCTTAGAACGCTTTGTAAAATTTTCCATTGTGGTAAAATACATGAGCCTATTGTTTCCTCAGGAAAACCCACACACTCACTTCATTCTGGCTTCTGGAACAGCCAACTGCAAGCCAACCTGCTTATACTTTACCACCAACTAAAAGGTGAGTCCAATTTCAGTAAAAAATATGTAATTGTTCTCCTATCTATCAATTTAAGAGACAATAATGCCCACTGACAACACTGTTCCCACTACAATAAATGTGTAGCTTCAATAGGATAGAAACTCCTGGCTATCTTTATGAGGCAGAGACAAAAATCATCCTAGAAAGATGCTGGTATTCTGTGACCCAACTGACTGCTATGGCTCACATTGCTTGAAAAGAGGATTTCCAGTGGGAAGGAGCTTGCAAGACAACGCACAGCAGAAGCAGAGTCAAGGACCTGATGCACCTGTGCGTTTCCAGCTGCCCAGGGACACACACCACTTCTCAGTGGGAAGGGAACTCCTCAGCTCTGCTGTAGGCTCCTGCAACACCACTCTGGGAACTTGTGGCATGGGCTCACAGAGACCTGGGGCTGTGACCCCAGCACCTGTCACCTCCTCTGTGCTCCAGACATCTGGGTGACACAGGGCACTGCTGTGCACACTCACTGCATGCACAGGCAGACACACTCAATTTCCAAATCCATTTCTGAAAGATACCATTTTTCATGTCAGGAATGTGGTTATGATTTTGAAAGACAGCCCCTCACAACTCAAAGGCAGGCACTCTGTGCTCAGGTCCTTGCCAAAATCTTAAAAATAACTACTTCTTCTGCCTCCCTCCAGCCATTCCACCACACAGTGGGCAGAACTGTACTGCTGGTCACCTCAGCTCATGCCTGCAATTCAGGAAGTGATATTTACACTTAAATTGCACTGCACCAAGCAGATGGCAGGTTACATGACAGACCTAATGCTCAACATTATCCTATGCAACAACAAATTTAAGTTAAATACATTGACATTGCCACACACCTAACAAAACATCATATATTGATAGTGTCTCAATGTACAATGTTAGCAACAGATAAGCAAAAGTAAAAATACAATTGCTATATTAGACAAAGTCAAAATGGGAAACTGCAAGGATGAACATGACTATGATTACTTTATACTGTGCCTTCCAAAGTTTATTTGGCACTTTATGAGAGACTACACTGCATTACTTCTACCTGAAAAGCTCACTGATGGAGACTAAGCAAAGTACTCCAAGGGCTCACATGAGAGTTTTCATCTGTGTCGGGTTCTGGTGGGAGATTACCCATCACCACCAAGTGACTGCAGACACTGTTTAGCAATACCATTAAACAGAAGATACTGCATTCGGTTTTCTGCAGGGTGATTTCAAACATGCCTTCGTCCAACAGGAAAATAGTTCATCCACCTAAATAAGCAGAAATAGCCACTAGTGTGTCCTCCCTCTCCAAAAAGGCTGCTTATTTTTTTCCACTGGCATACAAAAGGAAACAGACTTTTCAAAAATAAGTCTACTATCTCATTTCATCAAAAGTATGAATATGATTTGACTTACCAATTTGACTGAAGAGAGCATGGCTAAGAGCAACTAGTTTAACTTATCCAGTAAAAAAGAAAAATAGATCAAAACTATATTGTTACTTTTGTTATATGGAAGCATTAAGAATTTTTGTCCAAGAAACTTGCTACAATCTAGTGTACACTGTTCATTATGTGTAGCTTTTTCAGAACAACCCTGCCATATGGACACTATTTTGAGACAAAAATCACTTAAATATTCTATTTAATTTTATTCCCAAGTACAGGACCTACATGAAAGACTTCAAGGCGACTCTACTGTGTGAGCTCTATTATCGCTCAAATCAGTTGATTTTAATTGCTTACTTGCTCTATTTGCCAAGTTTATTTGAAGTAATGGAGATAAATTCTTCATTACTGAAATTCTTCATCATTAAAATATTTAAAACTTTAAAGAGTCACTGTATTCACCCAAATTAACAGGTTCCCACCAAATTTCTGACTGTTCTGCCACTGGCATGCTGAGCTTCCTTTTGCCATGATCTTCTCATCACTTGGTCCACCCTGCCAAGCCAGAGCCTGGCTGAGCCCACCCCAAAGCCTACTTTTGCTTCTTCTGTGCTGAGAAAATACAAATGACTGTGTTTTCTATCCATGAAATAACTAATTAACTATCTTCCTACTGCAAATCTGCCATCTCCCTTGCTGGACATCTACCTGCCATCACAGTAGCATTTTAAATCACTCTTGATTCTGTGTCACTCCCTTCTTAGACAGTAGCTCACCAATTTCATTCTGTTCCACATTGGACATTATCAGAAGGGAATGGCAGGGAAAGGTAACACATATACACATCCTCTTCTTTTTCCACAGGTGTATTCCAGCAGACATTTTGGAGTACAGGATGTTGAACTAGCTAAACCCTTGGTCTGATTTAGTATGGCTGTTCTTGAATGGAATATGATCTGCACTCTTAAGTTTCTTCTGCTTCCCACTGACACGCTTTAATCTTTCTCACATCTCATTCTCCTCTGTCTTCACATTAAAAACAAAGGCTTTTACACTACAAATTTCAGCCGCTCCATTTTACCGAAACCCAAAAAAACCTTGGGAAGGTGCGAGATCAAAGAGTTATCATCATACTTAAGGCAAATGTGAAAGGAGATCAAGAATTATGGCTGCAACTCCAGAACTGAATCCATTCCTGTTCAGCATCTCCCACATGCAGTCCACTGAATCTCTTCCCAAGGCTTCCAATGATGTTTTCACAATGTTTTCACAATGGCACCTTACAGCTGATCCTGCATCTCATTCTTTAAGCTGCCTTTAACATCACTGACTATTTTTCTCTCTTCCTTCCTATCTCAGTCTTTGCTCTCCTCTCTCTCAGCTACCCCTGAAGGGATAGAAGTCATATCCACTTTCACCCTACATGACTCTACAGCCATTCTTAGGTAATCACAGCAACATCCTCAAACACCTCTATGTTGCCAACTTTCAGGTCTCTCACCTGTGCAAACAACGGTTTCAGCCTATTTCTAACAGAGGTTTTACAGGTACTTTGTTGTACATGCTAGCACAGAAGAAACAGAGTCTCTGTCTCAACTTTCCTTTTACAAGCACCTGCTACTATCACCTGCTTGTCATTCACTGCCTGGATGCAGCATTATGATCAGACAATTTCCACAGTGAGTGCTTTCTTTTTGTAGAAGACACGCCTCTGCCCTTCACAGCCATGTGAGAAGCGCTGCTCTGAGCAGCACTTTCCCAGGTCATTTGGTCCAATGGGTTTCTTTGCTCCCTGCCAATATCTCCCAACCTGTCTGAATTAAAGACAGGGTACTTACTTGTCCTCAGTTACAAACTTCCAGCCAATATGCTCTCCTGCGTAGGCCACAATCTATCTGGAAGGAGACCATATTTTACTGTCTTGTCTCATCGAGTCTAAACCCATGAGGACCAGGCAGTAACTTGGTTTGGGAAGCACCATGCTAACAGAAATTAGTAACTTGTAACACTGACTTATGCTGTAGGAGAAGGACACATGCCATTTTCATGATTTCAGTACAAAAACCTAATAGGACAGTTCTGGAAATTTGCTCAGATGTGAAAGATGTTGTTTTACACTTTTTCACATCCTCCCCTGCTAACCTACATTTATAGTAGGTGAGGGAGAGAGAGAGGTCCTGTTAATTAAAATCTTATCTTCCTTTTCCCACTTTCACCTAAGAATGCCATGGTGCACCGTGCACTTGCTAACCTGCTACCCTGCACTCACACTCCTGCATTTCCTCCCAAAGAGCAGTACTGCTGGTTTCAGTACATAATTAGCCCTCAGCACTCTAACAAATGAACTCTGTTCACACACAAGGCCTGCACACTGAAATAATTTCATTTTTTGCCCCGAGAGTTGTAACAGGGAAAATGCAGTGAGTTCTACAGAACAAAGAGAAAAGAAAGAAGCAAAGGTGTAGACAGCTACAAAGATTAGGAGAAGGAGGAACAAGAAACCCTTCATTGCTCTCTGTCACATCCATCCAAGATCTGTCTACAAAGTTTTTGTGTTGCTATTAATTGAGTCTGGTACACAGCAGTGCACAAAGTAACAAGCCCCTACACATCAGGACAACTTCTTCCTCTGTAACACACAGACAGCTCTATCTGCACACACACTGTTGGAAAACCAGTCCATGTGGATCTGATGTAAGACTGCATCCACACACACATACACAAATCTCATTTTCACTAAAAATTACTGTTGCTTAAAAAAAAGCTCTCGCTCCAACTTTCAGTTTCACACTCTTTTCACCACAAGCCCCAGTGCTGATCAGCATTACTAAAAACTGAGAGGAATCTGGACCTACTAATGAAAATCAATCTAGTCACTTTTACACACACAAAAAAGTGCATTTGAAAACAATCCATCTGATGATACACCCATGTATCAGCAGTTCCTTTTTTTTGCCTTTAGGAACTTGAAACAACTACAATTACTACAGTTTCCACTACATGGGCCACTTCCTTCACCTCTTCCACACCCTGCAAGAAAACATTTAGCAGCAGCATCACCTGAAGTAAATGAAACAAACAGCCAGCAGAAAGGGGAAGGAAAGAATATGTGGGTCTATTGTGTTGTGGGGTTTGTCCAAGATCATATTTCATATTATGAAAGAAACACAGTCAGTTTTATATAACAAATCTCCTTCCAACCATGCATGTGAATCACTTTTAAAAATTAGTTAACACCAAATCAACAGCCTGATTTAATCTCTGCACTGTTCTTAAAGTCATACTGTAGACTCAGGTTTCCCATCACCAATCTTTCTGAGATGTAAAAAAATGGAGCACTGCACATGCTGTGTTTGGGATTGTGTGAACACTTCTGATTCCTGGTATCCCCCACCAAAATAACAATAATAATAATAATAATAATAGTTAAAGGAAATTATACAGTTAAATTCTGAGAAGTGTTAGGACCAGTGTAGAGGCGTTGGCTATTTCTTAGCAGAAGCTCTTGATCACACAGTGTGATGGAAACAGAACGAGGCCCTATCCATGCTGAGGCTCCCTTAGGCTGCCACACTTTCTCTGGTGCTCTCAGAGCTTTGGTCCTGCTGTTGCTCTGTGGACAATTATTTTAGCAGCCCAGGTCACACAGCTGGACTTGAGAGCTAAAGAGGTCCCAAACTACAGGGAACACACCAGAGCCACACATGGAGGTAACTTCTTGAACCAGCCTTTCCACCAGGCAAAGCATTTCTGCAGCTACACTCTTTCACCCTTAACTCTACTGAACCCTCTGTAGGCAATACTACATTGGATAAAATCAGCTTCCTAACCCTCATAAGATGTATTTTTTAGATTAAAAGATAGAACTCATGACAAATTCATGTATCCAACCAAAATGCATTTATAGAAGTCATCCACCACAAAGACACATCCAATTTCTTCCAGGTGGAAAGGTCACGAGTTAGGGCCCAGAATTACAGACTGCAGCTCAGAAAACTGAAGCAAAGAAGTAGGTGAGGAGTAAGAGATCAGTCTTCTTAATTCTCTCTCCAAAAAAAATCTAGATGCTCTAAGAAAATGTCACCAATGAGGTTCATAAGCTCTTAAATGAGGAAAAAATATCAAGTTATGTGACCAAGTATTTCAACCACAGAAGAAATCAGAATTTAAATAACCACGCCCCATACACCATTAAGAATTGAACAGCCTCTAGCACTGGCCCTAGAGGCTGCGCTGTTAGCCGTTCAAGCAAAAGGAAAGCTTCTTTCACAGTAAATGCTGAAGCGACCTTCACATTCACCCAATTTTTCTAGTCCAAACTACATGAGACTGGGACGATCACCTGTCAATATATTCCCAAGCATGTGCCATTCTGTTCTCTACTGGAAAGTTTGTAACTAGGGTGCAATGTTGTGTTAAACTTTCAAAAACTCTAAAAAAAGCCTCAAATCCATATATTTTTTTAAAAAACTAAGAAACACCAAATTTATTTAGGATTTCTACATGACAATTTTGATGCTGAAAACAGCAAGACTGAACAGCAGAGCAAATACACTGGCATGAGACAGATTAGAAAAATAATTAAGACCTGAAATACACTCTCTACATCTAGCTAAAGAAGTGAACAGATTTTGAATTTTACTAAAACGTACCAGGTGTAAACACACCTAAAGCCTTACAACACACTTTAAGTAGGCTGGGGTGAGAGCTAATACAGATCAACTATTATTCCCTGATTATTAAAAAAAAAAAAAAAAAAAAAGGCCAAAATAAACCTATGTAGTACGATGCTAACCCTCAAAAAACTACGAGTAGTCCTGTAGCCTCAGTTCTGCCCTGGCTGTGTTCCAGCTGAAAATACGGGACCCGAGCCCAGCCCCGCTCCCCCGCCACCGCAGCCCCCCGCCCGCCGGGGAGGGACGCGCTGCCCGCAGCCACACACCGGCCACCGGCCGCACACGTTACAGGCCGCGGGAGCTCCGGGGGGAGGACGGCGTGCTCCCACCCCGCCGAGCGCTGACAGACCCGGCCCCGTCCCGCCTCCGGCAGACGCGGCCCCGTCCCGCCGCCTGGGCCCNCGCCGGGAGGGCGGGCACGGGGCGCGGGGGCGGCGGCTCCGCCTCCGGCAGTCGCTGGACGGGATCCCCGCCCGGGGGGTCCCCGCTGCTCTCCGCCCGCGCCTCCCCCGGGAGCGGCTGGCCGGCGGCGGCACCGCCCCGGGAGGTGAGAGGGGTGTCAGCCCCCGGCCCCGCGGGGAGTCGGTGACAGCCCCTCAGCTGCCAGGAGAGCCTGTGCGGGAGGGCAGCCAGGGCGTCCCAACGCCAACAGCGTGAAGGGATCGCGGGATCTCTGGGGTTGGAAAAGACCTCTGAGATCATCGAGTTCAACCTCTCTGCGAACATCACCACGCCAACTGTACCATGATACCGAGTGCCACGTCCAGTCTTTCCTTAAACACCTCCGGGGACGGTGACTCCGCCACCTCCCTCTGCAGCCTATTTCAGTGTGTAATCCTTCTTGTGAACTTCTTCCTAATATTCAACCTAAACCTTCCCTGGGCACAGCTTAAGACGATGTCCTGCCATCCTGAGGATCAGGGTACCCCGAGCCCCGAGGGCACCCTGGCTGCTGAGGAGCCCCGGCGTGCCCGGGACATGGCGGGAGGCGGCGGCTCCCAGTCCCCAGCTGTGAGGGGAGCCAGGGGATCCCAGAGCCCTAATCCTGAGGGGAGCCAGGGGATCCCAGAGCCCTAATCCTGAGGGGAGCCAGGGGANGGTCACCTGCATTTGGTAGATATTCTAAGGACATTTCCCAAAAAAGGTGTGTACACTGTCTCTGTCACATTTTTATTTCTCCTGCAAGGTCTGGAAGCTTACATTAGCTGATTCATTAAGTCCAATTCCTGACAGCAGAATATTCCTTAGTTATGAAAAATCATAATAGTTTGGTCAGATATTCGGCAAAGATACATGAGTAGAAAAAATCTTTTTTTAATTGCAATATCCAAGGCTTGAGACCACTGCAAGACCTGAGGAGACTTCTGAAATTCTCCTGTGCCTATTTCCATATTAGAAATCATCATAAGATGCCAGGGTTCTGTTGGAGTCTTCGCTCAGACAGATGGCATCCTGCCGCCTCCCTTGGACTCTGCTGGGCGGCCCTCATCCTGCTGACACACTCCTATTGCCTTGCACTCAGTTAGCAATGCCTGCAAGACACAGAGATTTCAAAATCAATTTGAGGACAAAAAGAAAAAATTGTATCACAAGGCTTCATCACAATAAAACGCCACTTCTATGCAATGACCCCTGCCCATCAGTCTGAGTTTCAACTGATGTACATTTGTGTATCTTAAGCGAATTAGTTTTGCAAAACCAATCAATTCTGTGAGCCATGACAGATTTTTTTCCCTGTCCTTTATAATTGAGATGGACATGCCGAATTACACAATATACCACAAAATTATTTTCTGTAACTACAGCAACAATATCTGCTGCAAATTTGCTGACCCTTCCCAATTAAGTCAAGCAGATCCTCTGCCCCAGTGATGCAGCGATTCTTTCAGTTTCATTACTGAGTAGCATCCCAGTGGTAACAAACATGGATCACTTAAGGGAAAAGGTAATAGTAGCAACGTATTTTTAACTACACTTTCAATTAATTTACTGAGGGGAGGCAAGAAAGCAACATGGATACTATGACCAGGGGCTACCTGCATCCACCAAGAGTTTAAGAACCACTGATTTAGTGTTCAGAAGAGTAAATTTTGTATCAGAAATCCTGTACTCTAGTGGTGAATTTGCTGCAGTCTGTGTGGTCTAATGCAGATCCCTCTTCAGAGTGCAGTTGTCTCTATTTGTAAAATGGATCAGTGATGTTCAGCTTTCTAAAGTGGTTTTGTGCACAGCCTTAACACTGTAAAATATTATAAAGCTACCAAAATAAAATATACTCTATATTTGTTTCTACAAAGATGATTATATTGTGAAATTTGAATGGTATTAGTTTAAAAGCTCATCAAGATTTGTGAGATAGTGTAATAATTATTCCTACAGCATTTTCTCAGTAGAAGATTTCAATCAGCCAAAGATGGATAAGGCCATTCAGATATCGCACTAGGAATTAAGAAGCCCAGGGAAGCTGAGGCCAGGATTTTCAAAACTGCCTTCTAAATTTCAGTCCTCAAGTTTGGAACTTGGATACTCAGTAGCCAGCACAGGCATCAGTTGGAGTTGTACATTCTGAAGTCTTGCTAAAAAATAAAGTGTTTAAATATGGACTCTCTCAAAATATAAATATATGTAATTAAAAGACCTGCCTTAAATTCTAGCAAGAGTCGATGACACTTGTGGAGATATGTGCCCTGTCTCACTCCTGGATGTATGCTCAGTCCACCCCATCAAACTGCCCACATCCATCCTAAAGCACAGCTCTGGAGTGACAGACACTGTGAACCACACTTTTCCTGCTTTGTAATTCATGCTAATGATTTCTCTATTTAATATATCAAAGAAAGCTGCATTAATCTGAGTGTTATTTTTAGTTGGAATGAAGTGCAGATTGTATATATTTAATGTGCTGAAATAGGGTGGTAAGCACCATATTGTGTCTTTTACCCCTCGCTAATTTATTTCCTTACTAAGCAGTATGTCTGGAGAAACCAGCATGTGCTGAGGATTGCAAGTCACTCCTGGCCCTTGGCTTCCTCTGATCCATAATAAAGCTACAGATTGAGAGAAAAACAATCACCAGCCATGAGAGGTAAGAGATGCTATTTCCTCTTGTGGAAATAGGACAGAAGCCAAGGAGCAAAACAGTATTTAACTAGAGCAGAGAAGTACCAGTCGCCAAGATCCTGTAGTCTGTGTATTTCAGATAGATGCCTCTTAAAAATTAGAAAGGATTCTTAGAAGAGTTACTCCCTATGCCTGCCAATTCTGCTGTTTTGATGGCAAAATCCAGTTTCTACCAATAACCAACAAAATTTTCAGTTGAATGGCCCCACAGACTATTCTGGGCGTAGCAGTCTCAGAGCACATGTGCTGTGTGGCCAGTCTGTGCAGGCCCTGAGAGCACAGGGTGTCCAGAACACGTTGTACTGGCGGCTCAGGCACAGCCCCAGGCATGCACAGGAGCTCCCCCAGGACTCCCACTGTGCTCTTCATTCAAAACCTGTGCAGGTACAAGGATCCACAGAGGTCTCTGTCCATCAGCAACAAATGCTACAGCCCCTATTGAGGCCTACCTTGTCTCATCCCAAATTGGAATTTTTCCTTATCTTATGAGGTGTATTGATACAGAAATCCAACGCACAAATTATTCTAATAATAATGCATATTGAACCATTAGTTCATCACCAGTTTTGAGTTGAAAATCATTTTAGTGTAAAAAAGTCAATCTTTTGTTTTGGAATTCCAATTTGAATATCAACAAAAATCAACTTTTAGCTTCTTTTATTTGTAGAAAAGACTAGGGAAACATTGTTTTATTTTTTTCTGAGTATTTATAAAGCCACTTTGAATTTAAGTGAGATAGCACATGCAACCATCTGCTCCATTTCCTCAAGGTCTTTTAGAGGATATCTTTTCCTGAACAGTATTCCTCTACAATAGAACAACAAATATAAGACATTAAATTTCTTAGTAGTTGCTCTCCTGAATTTCCTTATGATTATTACATTTTTAAGGCATTTTACATCTCCTAGGTGAGATGTACATCTTCTAGCATGATGTACAGTATGTGAGTAAATATCTGAGTTCCTGTCACAGACATCATCCTGTCACAGATTTATTGCATCGTGGGCTACATTAGTCTTTGTTTGTGTGTATAAGCTGTTTCTTCATATTCTGTTTATTAACAGTATCTTTTTCTGTTTATTAAGTGTATACTTCCTTAAATGTTCTAGATATTATTACATATTATCAGCAACAGTCGTACATAACATACAAACTGAGCACTTCCATTTAAGTGGCAGGTTTCTAAACAAGCAGTTGTTGCAGTAATTTTGACCTGACAAATGCATAACTTAAACCAGTTTCAGGTCTTTAAAACTTTAGGACCTGAAAGTCCAAGGAAAAATAGTCGGAGAGTAATTTTTTTTGTTGATACAAGCAGTCATATTATATGTATTAAATTTCAGCCAGGGTAGAAATGGTGAGATAACCCAAAGCAGTAGTGTCTGTGCTGGTTTCAGGAGAGTGGGAACTGCAGCAATCCTTTTGTTTTTTGGAATCCACACAGAGCTCCTTAGAGGAAAGTCATAGTCTGCCTGCATTGTGTTACATAGTGAAATTGACAGCATTGTAACAACTCAATTACAAAAATTTTACAATGTCTCTGAAAATCAAACTTCGTGGAACAGTGGAGTGTTTGATGTGTAGACAGCACTGGCTGAGAATCAAGTGTGCTTTTACAGCAACTGCAAGGTGTTCCACGAGCAGCAGCTCCCTCTCCTCTGCTCAGTGAGACACTGCCGTCCTGCCTGAGATTTCTGTTACCTGCAAGCCAAGCGTGCCTGCAGATCAGTTCATGGTGCTGCAAGAGCTGGCTGTTCAGGCGGCTGTGGGGAGATTTGTGCTGCTTACATTACTCCTGAGAGCCTGGGCAGAAGCCTGAGAAGCACTGCATGTGCCAGAGGGAAAAGCTGAATCGGGGCTCACGAGCAATTGCACATGATGAAATGCTGCACAGTGGTGGAGCAGAGCTGGCGTGCGCTGTACTGCACTGCAGAGAAAGGCAGAGTTGCAGCAAGAAGCAGTGATCTTTCACCGTGGATGCCAATAGTACAAGACTATTATACTGTGAAGCCCTTTTGAAAAATTAATGGTGTACTTGATGCTTCACCTTTCTGGTGAATCCGAGAATTTCCACCTGTTAAAGTAACTGCTCTCGCACATAAATTTTCATGCTCTGCAGAACCAAGTTTATGTCATGTTTGTTGAAAGGGTAATTTGAAAGAGGCTGCCAGGAAAGTATCAAGCCTTTAGGTGTAATAAGCCCAGGGAAATTTGTTTGAATGGTGTAATGAATCCAACTTGTTAATTTAGATCAGTTTGGTGCTTATGTTAGTAGTGGAGTGCTATGAAAATGAAAAAAAATTGGTCTAAAAGGTGCAGTACAAATAGAAGTGAAACATGCAGTAAACTGCCCCAAGGTATTTATCCTTTAATCTTCTCTAACTTTAATTGCTTTTTCTAGGCTTATTTTCCTACCTGCTTTTTTAATGTGTTCCAGATCTCAACATTAGCAAGTCCTTATCTCTCCATCTTTCCTTGAAGCCTCTGGAAAATACTTTGATGAGATCAGTAGAGATGTCACTTCAGTCATACTTCGTGAGACAGCTCGATAACCAGCCTTTATGAGAAAAAACATAGAGCATGAAAGAAAGGAGCCACGAGTCCAGAAAGAGAGATTTAAGCAGCAGGTCCTTATCTCTCAGAGTTCAGTGCTCTGACCCAGACAGTGTTCTGTAGGACTAATTTTATGTGTGATGTACAACCAAATTTTCTGTCAGTTTTGCGCACATTTCTCAAGCACCACTCAGGTTTTCTCACAACCTTTCTAGGGCATTTTTGTGGAAACTCACTAGTTGAGGTGTCCGACCACAAAGCTGGAAGTGGGACCAAAAGTAACTCCTAGAGAGCCCATGGCTCATCTGCTGGCCAAGGGACCATGTAAGCTCTGCTTTCACACAAAACCAGCTAAAAAGACAAAATCTTTCACATCTCTGATGTTTGCATGATAACTTGCTAACAAGGTGGGAAATCACTTATCAGAAAATAAATTGAGTTGGATAGACTTGTGGCATGTGGATAAAATCGGGGTAAACACAGGGAGAAACAGCAGTTTCTGTGGTTCTTCTGCAAGCAGGGCGCTGCAGAGGACGGGCATCCCTGTGACAGCGGTCGCTGGCACTATCTAGAGCAAACCCAGAAGGGTTCAAAGTCTCCACAAGGGGAACTGAGGCTCCAGGCACTGCTTGGTTGAAATCTCACCTGCATAGCTGTTAGTGCATGTTACTTTGTGAGAAAGGCTGTGCCCGTGTCTGAGTAATGACACAATTCAATCTGAATCAAAGGAGGATAAATTGCCTTTTACTGCCAGACACATGCAGAGCAAGGACTCAGTATTTCTTTGAGCCTGTGAAAAGCTTGGTGTGGGAGAGCTGTCTAGCATTATGTAAAAGGGAATCTGATTTCCCAAATAACATACATGCATTGTAACCACCAAATCATCTTCCCATAGTGCCCTGTATAAATCACTACGATTTGCAGCTTCTCTAACAACAGCCTTGCAACCACAGCTTCCTTCAAAAGCAGCTTTGACTCATCTCCAGGTCAGGGTGAAAAAATAGCATATGGCTTTGTGCATGAAAAGCACACATTATTCCCAGTCAACCTGATTTCTGACTTTTTATCCAATTTTCAAGTTTTGCTTTTTTCAGCCTTCATAAAGTTCTTTTAATTAAATTTCTGCATGTTTATAGAGAAAACGCCAAGGATTTACTCAGAAATAAGCGAAAGAAAGACAGCATATCTCATCAAGCCCTATTGACATGTTCTTTCAAATTTTTATTTTGTCATACACTTTAGTCCCCAGTACTTGTGATTGCTCACATAAAAATATGTTATTCTACAAACTTCTGTATATCTTAATGCTTTCTAGACAGAAATTACATTTTTTCTTATGTTTAGAATAATCAGAGCTTGATCAGGTTGGCATCTTGAAGCATAACATAATAAAATATTGTCTAATAATTCTGCTATAGAAGAGAGCTTCATCATCTGAAGCAGAATGAGGCCTTAAACAGAGCGCTTCTCTCTCCTTCTCTTTCTCATTGTTTTCCTAGACCACATTTATGCTGCACTTTTTCCCAGTTCCCTGTAGCACCACCATCCTTCTTACCTACAGCTCATGCAACCAATGCACACAGAACATTATAGCCCTGTTAACAAACATGACCAGCCTTTCATTCAGCTAGAAATGTTACACAAACTTACTGTTTTCTTCCACATAAGTTCCTTTAAATTCTTATTTGAGATACTAATTAGGTTGTTTCAACATATGGTTTGCAATTATTTGGTTCTTTCAGTTTCTTGAACTTGTTGTTCCACAGTCTTACAGATATGGCGATCCTTCAGAATGAATAAAATTAACCTTGTGGTAACCACTAATGCACAAAGATAGTGCTTCATCATGGTGCTTTTTCTTGTTATTTCTGTTCACTGAATATAAAAACAGTCGGTGTTTTGTTCTCTCAGCTCATTCATTCAGATGTTTTTGTAAAACACTGACCCTAGAAGCTGCCCTGCATTTATTCCAAGTCTGATGTGCCATTAGTTAAACACCTACTCTCCAGATAAATGGAATTTAGCTCCAAGCGTGCAGACCCAATCCACCAACCCCTTAATGACATGTTTGCAAATCCATAAATCCTGTCTGTAAGCTTTCACCAACACACAGCTGAAGAGCAAGCCAAGCCTTTAAACACCCAGAAGAAAACCCATGATGAGACAAAAAAGTGCCTCTGAGAAATGCAACCATATGAACCAGGGCTACACATGGAATTGCTGCTGGGGCATAGCTACCCCCATGAAACGCAATCCTGTGTGTGGTGTGTACATACATACATTTCTATGGATACTAACTGGATCCAGACAATCAACGTCCTTCAAATCTGGGATCCAAGCTGAAAAGAACAAATCTAAGTTTGAGTGAAATAATTTCCTTTACCTTTTGAACTTCACAAGATTAAAAATGGCACTGAAGCAAATTACAAAGCAGCCCATCACTGCTGAGAGACACTGAAATGAACTGCTCAGGGTAGATTTCTAATGCATTTCCCTCCTCTTTTCCTTCTCCACTGCCTGTGAGTGTGCTGGCTCTGTAATGCAGAGGGGGATTTTGGGGTGCACATCCTACACCAGCCCAGCTCTGCGTTGTGCTGAACCAGTCTCGGTGCAGCACGTGGAATCAGCCCAGTACACACCAGGGAGATGCACATCAGCATTTTAAAGCAATTTCATGTGCAGCCAACTGATGCTATAAATCAGTGAACAGATAGTGATTTGCATAAGTGACAGGGTATATGTGAATCCTTTGGGTTTCCCAAACCCTACTTCATTAGAAATCATGTGCCTTAATAAAATATGTAAATTTGTACATTTTTGTTAAATAACTGAATTGATTAATTACTTCATTTTATTTATTTATTTATATTCTGTTAGCTGGGTTCAGCTCTTCCTAGTACCTGTTGAATATTTATGGCCCTGTGTAGCACTGAGGTGGAGATTTGGAGGCTGTCTGGCTACTTACAGATTTCTGACTCACCCAGGGAAGGCAACGGAGTCCCCATCTCTGAGCCCTGCTATGGCCTTCCTGCCCCAGTAGCCAAATGACAGTCTGTGTGCTCCTGAGGTACTGCAGGGCATAGACTGACATATTAATGCAAACTGGAATTGACGATTATGCTAATATGTCAGATTGTGCACTGGAGGGGGGAAACAGGGCAGGGAGCTGGGAACCTCAGCCTCAGCTGCCATCTCAGCATCTCACCACAGAGCTGTGATTGTCACCTTGAACATGGGACTTGATTATTTTATAGGCTGCCCTATTTATTTTTGCCCGCTTACTTGCATCAGCTTTGGAAGGGATCTTTCCACGGTATTAAGTCCCTGTGGGACCATTTTGCCAGGATCCTTCTCCCTTGTGTCTCAGAAGGAAGATACTCTGGTGTGCTGAAACCCACTGCTGCAGGCCCTTCAGCCAGCAGTGACTGCTCTCCTGTGCACAGCTGTTGTAAATCCCAAGTGATAACTTCTCCTATGTCTCGCTTTTCTCATTACAGCCCACACTTCTGTGCTGGCCAAAGTGGTTTGAGTGCACACACTTGGGCTCCTCCAGGCTGCTGGTGCCACTTCTACTGCTGGGCTGCTGCTGTCTCCAGTGCAGCTGTGCCACAGCTCCCTGGGAGCCAAAGTACTTCTGTGTGACTGTCACAAACTCCGCTGCTGCCCTGAGGCGGTGCAGCCCATCTGCAGCAGCAGGAGGCTGACAAAACCAGCCACAGATCCTCCCTCTCACTGCTTCCCTGTCCCCTGCTGCACTGTTCCCTCCCTCCTGCCCTGCAGCAGAGCCAGCAGAGTGGTTCTGTTTCCCTCTCCTTTGCACTATTAGAGTTAGGCATTTTTCTTAGTTTCATCTCTGTTCAGAACCCAGCAGAATGCCAGCTGGAGACCTGGAGAATGAGAGGGGTTTGGACTTGGAGAGCCATGCCAAGTAGCCAGGGCAAGAATTTGGCTACCTCCCACACACAAGGCTTGTTTCAGCTTCCAAACCATCTCCACGGAAGACACCTTTGTGTAGCTCTGCCCTTAGAGACACGCTGTGTCAGCTCATGAGGGCTCAGCACAAACAGTCCCTGGCATAGCCAGGCTGGACATGCAGGTGAGCAGCCAAAAATTAAACAGCATTCCTTGTTCTGAGGAGTGAGTTATGAAATACATATTCCTCGTGGGGCACTGGGGAGTTGCTAAATGAGTTTGTGATAGTCTCCATAGCAATGGAAAAGCATACTAAGAGGAGAAACCACAGAGAAGATGTATGCCAGAGATATGTCTCCTTGACAACAACCCAGGCATGGGACTGAGAGAGCTGCCTGGAGGAGCTAAAGCTGGATCCTCATGTCCTTCTCTCTGAAGTGACTCAGGACATCAGAAGAAGGTGCTCTTAATAAAAGCAACAAGCACCAAGACAAGAACAAATTAAACCACTAACACAGATTTACATGAGTTAGAAATATATGCCTGGGTATATCAGTTCCTTTACATATCTATATGAATCATGTGTGAATTTTATATATTCATATGCTGTGAAGTCAAGTATTCAAAAATTATCAGTCTTACTCAAGGCCATGCAGCTGTCTCCAGTTCTCCTGTCTCTTTGCCTTTCAAGATATCCTTTAATAACATGATCAAGGAGATTTTTCTTGTAGGACCCATGCCTTGTTCAGCACAGTGGGCAGATGATGCTCACTGAATTGTTGAGTCAATATTTTGTCTTCTCCTTGTTCTTCAATAGCTTGCCTCAGGCCTTCTTTATTTCATGCAGTGCAAACATACTCACAAAGACAGAATAAATTCCCTCACGACAGTTTCTGCAGCAGTTATTATAGCAACCAAGTTGAATGCTACCAAACTGAAATAATGCTAAAAATAGCAGCAGAAAACCCAAAACCCAAAAAACCTGCAACTTCAGAGGCAAAAAACCAGGAGAAAGCAAGCCAGAACTTCTCCAGCTGTGCCACTCACCAGCTCACCTGCAGCCAACAAATCCAGCTGTTACTTTTGCTCTCTTTGTCTCTTTCTACTTGCCCAGATTTTGATATGTTATTCCAGCCTGGGACTACTGGAAGACTCCCCTCACATCTTGCTGAGTGCTGAGCCCCTTCAGGGAGAGCCTGAGATGGCTGTGTGTTCTGTAGAGGAACTACAGTACTTTTGGGGGTCTAAAATATATACTTAATATGTAATACCCAAACAAGCAGGTCATCATTCAGTTTAGTGCTGGGTTCTCCCAGTGAACTTCGGCTCTCATAACAGATGTTGCTGCACAGACTTGGAAATATAATTCTAAAACAAAGTGTAGGACCCTGTTTTCTTTTTCAGTCAGGTGCTGAATATTAAGCAAAGTCCATACCATGGTTTATTGACTGAATGGTGAAGGTAAAGCATGGTATTTTCAGGCAGAGTATTGCAATGCAGGAAGTTCTTCTGTCACTTTAAATTAAATTAAAATAATAGCTGAGTTGGTAGAGGTATTATTGAAATTAAATCCTTTGTTTCCCTCATCTTGCTTATAATTAAATGAAGTAATTGCTCTTGGATTGTTTAGGTGATTTTAAATTAACTCCATTGTTATCCCCCTGCATTTATTAGCTGACAGATGCAAATCTCCCAGGACCTTTGAACAGCTCCATTCCTCCTCCCTCCCTCCTTGCTGACTCTTCCATTCTTTGGAGTTTGCAATATTCCCTGGAAACCAGGAAAAGCCCATGAATCCTCCTGCGGCAATGTCAGCAGAGAGGACTTCACAGTTTGCTGCCAGCAGTCAGCTTTAATAAAAATAAAGAAAGAAAAAGAAGGAAAAGGGAAACTACAGTGAGTACCTGGGGCTTGGCAGGCTCTAGTCCTAAAGTGCCAGGTTCCCCAGACAGGAGGCTTGCTGAGGAGCCCTCCCTTCCTGCAGGTCAGCTGCTGCTCAATCCTGGCAGGTCCTTCTGGATCAGCTTGCCCTGTGAGAGGGAAAGGGCCACCAAGGCACAGGGGTGAATTTGCTGAGATCTGGGTTCATCCTACACATGTGGTTGCTGGGACAGAATAAAACACAAGCACATTGACTTTGGGCTCACCCAGCACATTTTCTGCTAGCAGTCAGCGTTATTACTCCCTGTGGTCTTTCTGAGCATGTTTTGCATTTTCTACACAAAACGGGATTTTTATTGCACTTAGCCCAAAGCTGCACACACTGCCCTACTCCCTGAGGAAGTTTTTCTTCCAGAGACCATGATGTCATCAGTGACTTGGACCTGGCTACTCTGGACACTGTGTGCAGACACTTGTGTGCCAAGTGAAAAAGAACAATGGCAAAATATCTCCAAGGCTGCCAGCAAGACAGACCATGGTGCAAGGTGCCTGCCTGGAAAGCCATTTAAATCCATAGTGCTTGAAGAGAGCTCAGAACACTTGGTATGAGAGCACAGCCCCACACACGGGTCAGAAAACACTACACTCTTAAAAAACAGGGGATATTTCCTTAATGCCTTTTATCCATGTGGGCAAAGCTGACAGTCTTCAGATGTCCAGACCTGCTGTGGGGTGCCAGGGATGAGCTTCTGAGAGCTCCCTCTGATGGGAGGAGGATCAGACACTCACATATTGTCAGAGCTCACCTGAGTTCCTTCCTTTGGACACACTGCAAAATCACATGCCCTTACAGAACTGTTTTTGTAAAGCACAATACCAACTTTCCCACCTTCTTTTAATCTAAACCTTTCCCATACTGTGTGTTTTTTCATCCCCCCTTCTTTCTCCTCACACCTCTCCTTTTCCTCTCACCCAGGTATTGTACCCTGGTTTTGTTCCCAGGTGTGGTCCATGACCCTGTAGGTCACAGACATCAGGCAGATGCATTCCTACAAACACCTCCAGCCACTGAAAGACACAGACTTTCCCAGCAGCCTGGGAGAGCTTGCCACGGGCCAGCAGGGTCAGCTGCTGGCTGCCACCCACAGATACTATTACAGACCAAGATGGTGAGCTCCAACCTGGATTTAGGTTTCTTTAGATGTCAGGAAGACCAGATGAGGCTGTCAGCCCCTTCACATCATGTGGAGCAGATCCCAGCACCTCAGGGTGTTGGGGTCCCTCGGGTCCCCCCTCTTGGCTACAGCTTCTGCAGGAGCCAGTGTGAAAGGGCCCCCTCCTGCCATGCCCGTGCAATTCTTGCTGTCAGCAGCAGATGGCCAAATATTACCACACATACATAACATTTACATCCAAAAGGGCACATAATTGGGTAGAAATCGCCTTTCCTTGCCAGCATTTATTTATAAAATGGCATATGTACACTTGGCATTTACCTTTCCATATGCAACATTACTAAATGTGTGACAAATGGTGACACTCATTTCCTTTCCCACTCCTGACATGCTTGCCAAAGCAAAGAGCCTTAAGCAAACACATAGTAGGATAAAGCCTTGTCCAAAACCACGTAAACCTTATATCTTATTTCAAATTTATTTTACAGGATAGAAAAAGCCCCCAAGGTCTGGACCCAGCTGCAGCAAAGCCCAGGTCAGCAGCAGCTGGCAGCAGGTGGCAGAGCCAGAGGCATCTGGAATTTGGATGCAGAAAGTGTTTCATTAAACACGCCAAAAGGCCCAGCGAGGTCGTGGGTTGGCAAAGGCACAGGTTCGTGGTTTTAGCTGTTTTGAAGGAGAGCACAAAAAGCTGTTCTCTCAGTGTCTCACAGGGGCAGAGGGAGGGGCTTTACCTGCACTCTTTAGCACTGCACAACGTCTGAAAATAATCGCTAGGGGCACAAGTGCTAATGTGACAGAGCCAAAAGGCAAGGAATTACCTTTCCAGCACCACCCCAAGGCACGTCTGTGCAGACAGTCGGGCACACACTGGGTTGGTTCAGCCAGGACACGTGCCAGACACTGAAAACAAGGCTGCACTTGCAGAGGATTGAGAGCACAAACACTTCAGCATTGGATTCTCCATCGTCTCCTGGGGATGATGGCAGAAAAACACACCTGCATTTGGCTGCCTTGAACAAGACTCTCCACTGTTTGGTGCTGCTATCTGCCAGATCCACCTTTCCCAGGGTTGTTTGGAAAATCTACTTAGTAACTGGCTCCACATCCTTTACTGTACATCAGTTAAAGAGGACAAAGTGAGAGGGAAAAGTTCCATCACTTGAGCATGCTTTAAGGGAATAATTTTCCTGAAATGCTGAGTCTCTAGTAGCTCAGAAATTGCCTTTTAATCCTAAAGTGATTAAAGGTTACTCCAGGGTGCCAGCCATAACCAAACCAAACCACCTCTTTGTGTACTACTTGTGTAGCACTGGATTTTACTTTTCCTCAGACTGTTTGAGCTCTGTGCTAGATTGCCAGTAAGCTGGGTAGTAACACAAGCTACTGGAAAGGTCCTTGGTGTCACCATCAACTGCAGAAAATGCATGACTGCCCCATTCTCACACCCTACTTAATTTTTGGCTGACATTTACCAACAGTGGCAGCCTATAACTCTCAAGAAGAAAGAATGTGGGATGGCTTTCTAAAAATGCATGATATGGGGACCAAGCTGGCAAATAAGGCTGAATTGATATTTGATTTCTGCCTTTTATGCTAAAACAATAGGACTACAGGTATGCACAGAGGGCTTTCATGTTGAATGATAGCACTCACACCTCTTATCCCTCCCCACAGCAGCATAACCTACTCCAGACTAAACAGGGTGTGATATTCAGTGATCATTTCCCTTGAGCAGAAATCCAGCCTCTGGTTTGGATGCTGTTGGACTGCTCCTGGCAGCCTCTGACACACAGCAGAAACCCTCTCCTGCCTTCAAGTGTTCCAGCCCCAGTGCCTGACAGAGACCTTCTATCTCACAAGCAGCATCCTCCTGAAATAGCATCTGTCCTTGCAATAACCATCCCTCCCTGATAAGGCAGTGGGTTATCAAGGAGCTTCTAGACCTCCAGTCTCTGCCTCAGCTGCCCAGATCAAACACTTTCCTACTCCAACAGCCCTCCCTGCACACCCTTGCTGCCTTCCTCTTCCCAGAGCCTCCTTTGCCTGTGCTCAAAGCCCTGTGGCTCTGCATCACCACTCTCCAGCTTGGACGCACTCCTCACATGTCTGGTCACACATGATGAGGGGATGCAAGGGCAGGAACAGGAGTTGCAGCATCTCCTGGAGGGTCTTGGGCAGATAGGAATAGGATGTGCCCCAAAATGCACAGACAGCCTCAGTCAAATTTTTCAGGTTTATCAAATTATGGGACATGCTTACAGTTGTGCATCAGCTTGGGCTCCTGCCATTTTGGAAACCAGGCCCTAAAAGTCCTGTGTGTTTGTTGTATTTGTACCTGCACTGACTAATTTCAGGATTTTCTTGCTTTAAAAGGAGCCTGTCAGGGCATGGAGACATAAAAAAAAATCTTTCTTCAGCTTAATGTATTTACAGACTTATCTGTAGCTCAGCAATCTGATTTGATCAAATTGAGCAGATATAGTTTGAGTACCAGAGTTTTGAATTCAGGAAAATAACTGCTTTTGTCTTCTGAGATCCTTAATTCTGAGGGTATCACTGACTTCACAACAAACATAATTCACCTCTCAGACACCAGCAGTCCTGGTAGGTAGTTTTAGACACATGCAATTCTATGTTACATCAGAGAAAACAGATCATCTGAAAATAAAATAGCTCACCAAAGAGTAAACAAAGCATCCTGCCAAGGTTAATTGCACCGCGTTTCCTTGGCTGTGGATTCGGGACTTCCACAGGGGCGTGTTTTGAGCCCAAGCCCCTTTTTCTGATGTCTATTCCCAAAGAGAGGAAACCCAGAGGGAAGGGTCTGCTTGCCAGTGGGGTGAGTGCAGGGCCGGGGAGGCAGGAACCCCCGGGGGCTGTCACTGCCGCACCCAGGGGACACCAGGGCTGGGGAGGCAGGAACCCCCGGGGGCTGTCACTGCCGCATCCAGGGGACACCAGGGCAGGGAATGCAGGAACCCCCGGGGGCTGTCACTGCCGCATCCAGGGGACACCAGCACCGGGGCAGAGCCGCCCGGCCCGCGGGGCTGGGAGCTCCGGGCTCGCTGTGGCCGGAGGAGCCCGCACGGAAATCTCTGCACGTGTGCGTTCATCATCCCATCCATCCCCAGCACGGCAGCGCGGGGCTGCTAAGCAACTAGAGCCGGCCAGGAGGCACTTCTGAGATAATGCTAAAAATAGTCCCCAGCAGGCGAGACAGCCCAGCAGCCGTGGCCGGTGACGTCAAGCTGTCATTGCTGCCCTCTGTGCCCACAAAGGCCTTTGGTGGCCAAGAGCTGCCCCGGAGCTCCCCAAGGACCGGCACCGGGCAGGGAGCGGCGCTGCTGGCAGTCCCTGACACACGGTGCCCTGTGCCCAGCCCCAGCCTGTGCCCCGAGCCGGGCTCTTCCCTGCCCACGCTGGATCTGTACCTAACACAGGAAGGAACGGAAAGAAGCCCCTGGGCAAATCTAGTGTTAGAAGGAGTAATTTGATTAAACTGACAAAATCATGCGCACCATTGGAAATGACAAGTGACATCTACAAACACGAGGCAGAGCACACACCTCCCTCTGTCTCTTCAGTCTGTTGTTCCTAGCAGCTGAAATCACTTTTGTACCTCATCTGTACCAAACCCACCTTGCCTCTTTCCTCATGCAGGGATGGCAGAGAACATAAACAAAACACAGGAAAAGGTATCCATGTACTTTATGCAGCAGTATTTGAAGCTCTAGGTGTGGAAGAGGGAGAAATGGCAGGAAGGAGCCCTGTGCTTTATCTGTTTGGTAAAAGCACACCGCCCTCATCACACGGAGAGAGCCTTCTCCCCACCAGCTTTGGCACCAGTCCTGCCCAAAGTGAGCCACTACACCTTTTTTTGGGGAGGCACAGTGCAAAACTACTCCAGTGAACTGATCCAGTGCAAGATTCACCCCACTTTGTCCACTTCTCCTCTCTTTTGGCAGCAAGGTATTTCTTGAGCACACCCTTCCTCCATGACTGCAGCCCCTGTCCAGGCCCCTTTACCACATCAGGGAAATTGTCAGGGTGGAAAGAACCTCCCAGCTCCCTTTCCCCAGGGGTATTTTGGCTCAGGTCTGCTCTCTCAGAGCACCATGCTGGGCACCCCAGGTTCTAGCAGGGCTGAGGTGGGATAGAGGGAGTGTGCTCCTGTCAAGATCTGTGGCAGGAAGGGTTGATTAGTCACAGGCATTGAGCAACAGCCTCTTTCACCTCCCTGCAACACCAACTGCAAGAACAGGAAAGTCCAGGCAGGTGCTACCCCACATTTAAGGATTACTTCGAATAATGCATCCCAGAGATGTGTTTAACTCCTTGAAATACCACTTACTTTTAAAGCAGTGGCCCAAGATCCTGGGTAAGTTGTATCCAAAGCTGCATGAGTACAAAATCAGCAGCAAGAGCCCCCTGCTTCAAACCAGCAAAGGAGAACACCAGCAATGAGCAGGGCCTGGTGACACCCACACAGGGATGCCCCTGGAAACTGGGACATGGTTAACTCAGTGTTCTTGGTAACCCAGGCAAGTACCTTTACCACACATTCTCCTGCCTCAGGTCTTTTTCTGAAAAAGCAGCACAAAGCCCGAGGCAGCAGCCTTGCAAACTGACCCCACACCACTTCCCTTGGAGCTACATGGGATGGTGTTTCTTCTTCCTCTTAGGTTACTGTTACGACCCCAGGGTGCAGCTCTTATGGCAGGTGATGTTTGCACCTGCAGCCAGCACACATGATGTGCATCATCAGCTCCCTTGGTCACCCAGGAGAAGCCCCAGGAGAAGGCAGCAAGGTCTGATGAGCAGCAGGTGGCTCCCAGCTGGCACTGAACTGTTTGCTCTTTCCAGGACTTTCCTCCCAGCACAGAAAAGCATACTCAAATGGAGAAAGGGCAGAGCTAGAAACCAAATTTTGATGGTCATTGTAGAGAAAATGGCCTCTCTGCAGCTGGGCCATAAATTTCCCTGTGAGTGTAAAGGAGACGTGGGTGCACATGTCTTCCAAATACCAATGTCATTTTCAGTGGGAGTAAAACCTAACTGATCTTTAACATGCAGCAGTTAATTTCAATGCCTTTTGTACATCCACACTACTAGTGAAACAAACACCAGATTTTACTAAAATGAGTACGTATCAACATATTGGTGAGTCACACACACCCAGTTGCAGACTCTGAATTACCCAGAAGCTTTCTTCTCCAGCACTTTTTATCCAGTAATGATAGAAATATCCCAGCTGGAAATCCTGGTCCATCCCCAGTCTTTCTTGTTCTTGCCCTGAAGTTGAGGTTTCAGCACGTTTGGAAAGAGATTTCCAAGTGGGAAATACCATATGTGTCAGCCACACATATGCAACATTGGAAACCTCAAGGCAGCAGCTGCCACTAAGCCTTTCTACAAACCCGAATGGAGAGGGTTCAGCCAAAATAGGAGGTCTGTAAACATTTTGGAGCAGGCTTGTTGTGACCCTTCCTGACCATGCCTGCCACTCAAACACACTGAGCACTTGCTGGAAAAGTGGATCTGCCTGGGACCCTGGGATGCCCAGCCTGTGGCTGCAGACTACCACAGCTTCACTTATATATGCTGCTGCTCTTTACAGCTTACTTTGAATGAATCATCACAAAAAAGCTGAGGGTTTGATACCTCACAGCTGTGAAGTATAAAGAAAGACCTTTAGAGATATCTTGCACCATAAATGTATTTGTCTGTGCTGGTCTACATCTAGGTGATAAATGAAGACACTTGAAAGAGCTTCTTAGTATTTGAAAAGCAAACCAAAGCCAATAATCCTTTCTAGTTTTATTATACCATCCATCCAGTTTCCTTTGCTCTGCTTCCAAAAGCATTGGTGGCAGACGGGCAGTCTACAACTTCCAGCCTGGCTGAGTTTGCTGGTGGGGCTCATTGCAGGGCAAAGGCACTGGAACCACTCAGCAATTATCCCCACTGTGCTGGCCTCAGACTTCACCAGGGCTGCAAGCCTTTTTCCTCAAGGCCAACTCCTGACAAAATCTCGTATCAAACCAGAAAATCCAGACTGACTTTAATGTATATAAATATCTCAGAGGCAGGTACCAAGAGGATGGTGCCAGATCCTTCAGTGGTGCCCAGCGTCAGGACAAGGAGCAGTGGCCATAAACTAGAACATGAGAAGTTTCACCTCAACATAAGGAAGGACTTATTTACATTGAGGATGGCAGAGCACCAGAACAGGCTGCCCAGAGAGGCTGTGGAGTCTCCCTCTATGGAGACCTTTAACACCCATCTGGATACACTCCTGTGTGACCTGCTCCAGGTGACCCGGCCTTGACAGGGCCATTGGACTGGATAATCTCCAGAGATCCCTTCCAACCCTAACTATTCCATGATTCTACTAGATACAGCTCCACAAGCCACCCCTCATCTCCTGAGAAATCTTTTTGCAGAGCTCTGGTGATTCTCACAAGTCCCAGGCATCCACACCAGTCTACAGCCACCCACAGCTCTCTGAGGACCCAAACCAGCTGACAAAAAAGACCTACCACCATCACAACCCCACAGTGAGGTGGGAGGATGTCACAGAATCGAGAACCTGTTGCTATGCTTCATTTTCCCTCTGGGCTCCACCATGAAGCCTCTTCAATAATGGCTTTATGGCTCCATCAATCTTATTTAAACTTCAGTACAAACAAATTGCAGCACATTCAGAGTCCCATCACAGTGCTCTGACTCACCCAGTCCCAGCAGACATCGTATATTAAATTAGTTTTGGAATGTATTCAAAAGCAATTGCTCCATCTTCTTCAGCTAACTCCCCATGCTGCATGTCAGGGGAAAGCAGAGCAGGATGTCAACCCCAGTCCCCTTAGGCTGGGTTATGGGGTTTGACATGGCACTGAATTCCTCCCCTCAATCCCAGCTGCAGCAAGGGGTTCCTGCTCTCCTGCCTGGAACAATTTCCACTGTGGCTCCCCATGGGTGCAGGGACACAGCCTGTCTCACCATGCACCACAGCACGTGCAGGAATGTCTGCTATGGCACCCAAAGCACCTCCTCCTCCTTTGTGGGGAGGACTCTCCACACTCTGTCCTTGCTCCAGCATGCAGTCCCTCTCACAGGAGATAGTTCTCCATGAACTTCTCCAGGGTGAGTCCCCCACAGGCTGCAGTCCTTCAGGAGCTGCCTGCTCCACTGTGGACTCCCTGCAGGTCACAAGTCCTGCCAGCAAGCCTGGGCTCCTCTCTCCACAGGTCCTGGCAGGAGCGTGCTCCAGCTGGGCTTCCCATGGGGTCACAACCTCCTTTGGGCAACCCTCTGCCAGACCTAAAGAGAGAGGCTGGGAGTTGTGGTCCTAATCTATCACAGTGTCTCCTTCAGAAAACCAGAGGTGCATTCTTAAAATAATTAAATATTATCCAAAACACATGTTTCTTCATGACTGAAAGAAGTTAAGGACTGAATTCCTTTCTAAAGGGTCCCATCCTTGAGATGTAATTCAGGGGCCTGTTGGATGCAAACTACAACAAAAAGACAAGAAAAAAACCAACCAAACAACAACCAAAAAAACCCCCAAAAACCAAAAAACAAAAAACCCAAAAACCCAACACCCCCCCCCCAAAGCAAACCCCTCCCAAACCACAAAAAAACCAACCAACCAACCAAAAAAACCCAAACCCTGATGTTTTCTCCTCCTTTGCTTTTCTGCAGCAGCAAGGAGCAAGGCTGCACACAGTGTCACCCCAGGGGGTGGGGTGATTGTGTCCCTGTGTCCCAGAGCCCGGGGAATCCATGACCTGAAACCTGGGCACGTTTCACAACAGCACGTGGAGATGCAAACTGCCAAGTATGCTTCCAAGGAGCAAAAAAACCAAAAAAACCTGTGCTTAAACTGAATTACTTTTTCACTCACTGGCTGGCAAGGTAACGATCTGACACAGCTAATTAGCAAATTCCTGAGGCTGTCGTAACCCTCAGACCAGAAGCATACCAAACTCTTTGTTAATTCAGCTGCTTAGTCTCCTCTGCCCCCACTTATTGTGTACCCTTATCTCCTTTGAGAAACAAACGGGAAACACCTCCCTGTTTAACTGCCTGTGCTCTGGAGTGCTTTCCAATCAGTGGACATCAGCATCAGCTTCAGATGCAGAAATCCAATTAATTTAATCGGCCTGCTGGTTGATTGATATCCGAGAGGTTGGTGTTCAAGGGAGAGTGCCTCGGAGAGCGGTCAGCCAGGCTGAAGTGCTGATAGCAGTGATTGTGCAGGCTCAGGCTCTCCCCACTCCCTGGCTCTGTGTGTACACGCAGCCCCGGCTGGGAGGAAGCAGCTCTGCTCCTTTAACTTCAGCCGCATTCCCATTCCAAAGCACGACGCAGAGGGTCTGTGCTGATAAGGACTTCCAAGGCAAAAGGGCATCTCTACTGACCTTGAAAAGCTACTGAAATATTTACCTCTGTAGCAAACTGAACTCGCCTTTCCCAGGTCCTGCCAGCAGGTCTCAGAATTTTCTGGTTTGCTGGTGTGAGGGGCCATACCTGTACCTGCAAGGACCTTGGGTCAGCTCCAGCCATGGGCTGACCTTTTCCTAAGCTGTGCTGCTCAAGCCTGGAAAATGACAAGCACTGAGGCTTTTCTGCTGCCTTTCTAAATTGTATCAAGCTGCTCAGCAAAAGCTGCTCTATGACATCGATGTCCTGCAGCTTTCCTGGATAAACCCAGGTATTCCCCGGTCACTGGCCATGTGTGTGTTCAGATGTGGAAGAGAGGGCTTGTACAGTGGCTGCAGCCCTGGCACTGCCCCAGGATGCCCAATCCATCCTGCCAAGCACTGTCTTGGTCCTCCTGCCAGGAGGTTTTGGCGTGGGCAGTGGTGGTTCCTCCTACCTACAGGGCCATGGGGAGCCTTTCCTACGGCTGCTCAAATGTTGGCTTTATGACCATGGGAAGGATAGGAGGAACCTGTAGAGCACATGCTCATGATAGCTGGTCAGGACGACTGTCACTGGGCTGTTCCCACAAAAGCATTCATCCCAACAGAGAGTTGTACTCATGGTGAACCCCCAGGAGGTATTTCAGCCCTGCTGTAGCTACAACCAAACCACTGGTGGAGCTGCACCAAGTACCAGTGGTGGGTGCTTCCCCACTGGAGAAGGGATCACACAGCACAAACCAGCCCCAGGGGGGTCAGAACATGCCACTGCAGTGTGAGTGGCAGCTCGGTTCCAGCCTGGTGTGGGAAGTGAGCTGTCAGGTTGCATTTCCTACATCCAACCTCAGCAGCCATGACTACTCACTTATATTTTTCCAATATTTTCCCTTTTTTTTTTTTTCCTTTTCAAAGGACCACAGATGAGTTATATGGTCTCACACAAATGAAAAAGAAGGGCTGTCATTCCAACAAATAACCTCTATAGCTGCTGGTACCCTGGAGCTGTCAGAGCATAATCTGTTTTGAAAGAAATCATACTGGTGGATTTTGTGGGGATGGACGGATGGATTGAGTCATGCTTAGCTCTGGATGGGGCTCACCAGAGAGGGATCAGATATTCTACTTTCTGAAGTTAATTTCTAAAACCTCTTGTACCTGGTGATAGTAGTTACCATTCAATCCTGGGCCACACACAGACTAAACACTGTGTATGAAATAGAATGCTCACTTGTTTGCTGCTTTTGTGAGCTCCATTTTTAAGCCCAGGAAAGGACTCATTTACATGGCTGCAGATATTGCAGCGTATCCCTGAAGCAAACAGGTGGGCCTGAGACTTTCCATTTCAGTAAATAATTTTCAAACTTACAGAAAATTTTTATCTATGTTGGCTTGAAACACTAAACAGCCACTTGAGTATGTTGTTTGGAAGAAAGGGCTGCTGGTGTCCCCCTGGTCTCTTGGATGCTCAGCTTGGGCTGTCAGGTGGCACCACGGTGACATCTCAGGCAGCATTCAGGGCTCTCCCCTCGCACCCAGGGTCACTCCACAGGGCAAAGGGAACAGCGGTAAAAACGCACAGAACAGTAGCGCCTGAGGGACATTTCCCCTGCCGCGGGAACCGAGCAGCGCCTCCCGATTTGCATAGCCGAGAGATGGCAGCACGCTCCCACGGATGGGAAACGCTCCCTGCCCACGGGGACACGCGGGTCCGGCGGCGGGGCACGTCTCAGGGACATTCTGGTGCCCCGGCCGCTGTCGCACGCGCCCAGGGTGGCTGTCGCGGGGCTGCAGCGGTGGCAGCGTGGGGCAGGGACGGGGCCGCTGCTTCGTGCAGCCCCCAGTGCATCTCCCGGTGCAGCCCCCGGTGCATCTCCCGGTGCAGCTCCCGGTGCATCTCCCGATGCATCTCCCGGTGCAGCCCCCGGTGCATCTCCCGGAGCATCTCCCGGAGCATCTCCCGGTGCAGCCCCCGGTGCATCTCCCGGTGCAGCCCCCGGTGCAGCTCCCGGTGCAGCCCCTGGTGCAGCCCCCGGTGCAGCCTCCGGTGCAGCCCCTGGTGCAGTCCCCGGTGCAGTCCCTGGTGCAGCCCCCGGTCCCCGCCGAGCAGTGGCACCCACGGAGCACACGGCAGGAATCGTTGTGCGGTCACCTCATCCATTGATGACACTGTCATCCCCTCGGCCCTGAGCGGGTGATGGGCTGGGCATCCAGGCTTTTGCCGGGTGTCAATGACCTGTTCTTCATCTCCTGAGTTTTGTTTGGGGGAGGAAAAAAAAAATTAACAGCATCCTCGGTCAAATTGTGCATCTGGAATGAGTTTCCATTCCCCTGTCCCTCGCACAGTGCAGCTGCCGGTGCCCCCAGTGCACACCAGCTTGTTTGAGTGCACCATCAGAGCTCGAGCAGAGAAACTCGGACAAAAACCTCAGTCTTAGTGTTTGCCTTTCCCCAAATAATAAATCCATCAGATGATTGCTTCCATTTGTTTTTTTCCCCCTACTCCATCCGTGTTTCTTGCCTGGTTTTGCTCTTTGGGGTGCATCCCCAGGAGCCTGCTGTGTTCCAACGTGGCTCGCTTCCCAGGGGACCCCAGCAGGCTGCTGCCACTGCCTGAGGTCCCAGCTTTGTAAACAGACGAGCCCGAAGTTTGCTTTCAGATGCAAGGCTGTGCTCTATAATCCCTGTGAAAACAGAAGGAACTAAGGGAGCAAAGAGCTGCAGGTAAATTCAGCCGGCAGAGCGGCTCGCAGGAGGACAGGGGCAGGGTGGCAGCGGTGCCCTGCCATGGTGACACGGTGCCTGTCCCCGGGGGAAGCCGCTGGGTACAGAGAAGCCCATCGGTGACAGGGCTCAGCGGCTCTCCAGGAGCTCCCTGCGTTAGGATAACCTCATCTGCGGCACATTAAGGTCCAAGTCGGGGCTGAGCATTTGCAGCACCCCGGGGCCCATTTGGCAGCTCTGGAAAGCCCCAGCAGGGAGCTACCCTGGCTCTGCGATCTTTTTGTGCCACATGCTCCGAGTCCAACCCAGCTCTTTGGGGTTACCTTCCCAGCCTGATCACAGCCCCAGGGCACTGCTGCCCGCCCCACCCTCCCCTGGACAGTTGTGTATCATCAATGACAGCGGGATCCTGGCGGGAGAGGATTGCAGCGGTGGGAGCCGTGATTCATCCCCCACGGCCTATAGCTTATACAACATATGGCAGTGCCTTTTCAGAAACTGGGGATGCAAAGAGGAACACACAGCACGTGCCAAAGCAGGGAGGGTGGCAAGAGGCTCTCTTGGTAACAAAGTTGGCACGTGGCTGCAGATGGGCTCCCAAATCCCTCTGTGCCTGGAGGACACACGTGGAGCCCAGGAAGGCAATGGTGGCTGTCCTACACCCCAGCATCCCCCTGCCGCTGACTCACCTGTGTGAGCTGCACTGCTCACACCCAGCCTGCTTGGCTTTCTGACGGGGAATGCAAGCCAGAAATACCCACATAAAACCATGCATCCTCTGGTAAATTAAGAGAGATCTGTTTCTATCTTGCCGAAAGTATTTGTGTAGCTCCTTCTCTTTTCCTGGATGGTCTCACTTCTCCTGAAACACCAAAGGTGTTTTAGCCCAAACTACAGACTGGAAAGACATAAGTCTAGAAGCAATTCCACTGCCATTAATGGGGGTGTTCTGGGCTCATTCCAGCACACTACAAATGAGAGCCTGGTGCAAGCCACAGGCAGGGATAGATGAATTATCAATATATCATTGTGTCTGCCTTCTTCTTCTGCCTTTATTTTTGCCTTTCCCTTTTTTTAAAAGCAATTCAGGAATGATTGCTACATATTTTAGTAACTTCTTTTGGGACTGCATCTGCAATAGTCTGGGCTCCAGCTCAGCACCACCACTGTGAGCTCTACTGCAATGTGAACACAAGCTAGGGCAAATCCTGTTTAAAGGGAGCCACTCTGGATTCAGACTAAATCATTTAAAGAAAATCACAATAACTGTGCAGAAGTACAAACGTTCAGTAAGTCCTTGGTGATGGCTGAAACTAATTTAACCCTGTGGTTGTGCCATGTAATTAGCATTCTTATTGCTGAATCACATGCTGATTGTTGAAAATCATATTCTAAAAGAGGGCAGGGGAAATCACACTGATGTCAGAGATTGCCAGGGATGCAGTGGAGATGTGCTGCAGTGTCTGCATGATGGTAGCTTGCAATACAGCAGCCTAGGGCAGCCCCAGCCTTCCTGAGAGTGAGACTCAGCCTTGGGCCAGCTGAGCCCCCACAGAGCCCCTGACCCACATAGCTCCCAGGGCCTGCAGAGACTGCCAGAGCAGAGAAAAGCCAGGTGGGACTTCCCATTTATCAGGCCAAAATTCCACCCCTGAAGCCTGCAATGAAAACTGCTGTCCAGCTCTGCTGGGCACTCCAGGAGGCACCAGAGATACAAACTGCCAGCACTGGCTGTCCCAGCGTGGTGAATGCCACAGAGCCTGATTTATTGCTCCCTCTCTATCCCACCTCTTCATCAAATCCAACATAATTTTCTCTTTGCTGAAGCTGTACATGGGATTGCCTCTGCATTGCTTCCTGGGATAGCCAAGCTCAAGGCAGACTTCACAGAAGAGACCAGTGGCAAGCACAAGCTGCCCCAGAAAGCTGGTGTTTGATCTCCCTGAGTGGTGAGGGGCTGAGGTGGGACATGGCCAGGACTGGTCCTCAGCAGACTCCAGCATTCTCCCAAGCAGGTGCCAACTGCCCCACCCCTCGGGGCTCTGTGCCTGCTTCCCTTCCCACCTACTCCTTCAAAACCTCTTGCACATATCACAGGCAACACTGCCATCCCACAGCTCCCCCCAAATCAGAACATGGGTCAGAGTCCACAATGCACTCTCCATTTTGGGGAGCCCAAGCAAGCACCACCACTAAATCCACTAAATCAGCATTAATCCTCTAAATTAGGGGTGCTCTGAGCACACACTGAGATTCTTGGGGCAGACAGGCACATGCATACCATCTCCATTTATAATTAAAAAGCCTCTAAAGTGAGTGGCTAAGATACAGGTGGAAATAATTTGTGTGGGCTCAGCTCCTGTGTACAACCCCCCATCCATCAAACCTCTGCACACCCAAATGCTCCCCTTGGAAGACAGGGAGGACTGAAACATGGCCAGGCTCTCCCCATTGCTCCAGAATTGACAGAGATCTGTTATTTGCAGCAGATACACAATAAGCAAGGGACTGGGGGAAAAAAAGGCAAAGCTCAGTGTGAAAAACTAATGGAAAAGGAGGATGTCTCAGTCTCCCAGCAGAGCTGAGCTGCACAAACAGCCCCTTATCCACAGGGCCCTTCCCAGCATCTGGATAGCCCCAAAATTTCCATGCTGCCAAAAACCTTATTGACTAGTGGGCTCTGTTTCTCTCAGCCATTCTCATCATTCAGCTCAGCCAGCTAATCAGGCTAACAAGGTGATGTGCACCACAACTGCCTGTGGTACACAACCAGCCTGAAATTAGATTTTAGTGTCAATCTTACCAAATACATCTTTAGAACTTCAAAATCATGTAATTGCATTCAACTGCAGAAGAAATGACCATGGGAGACCTCGATGCTGGTTATTCTGCACAGGGTGGGAGAAAGAGAGAGCAAGGTGGGGCTGGATGGGGCTCAAAGCAGCCTGGTCTGGTGGAAGGTGTCCCTGCCCATGGCAGAGAGGCTGGAATGAGATTATATTTAAGGTCCCCTCCAACCCACATCATTCTGTGATTCCATGATCAGGTGTTCTCACTAGGTTTGCTGGAGACTGAGTGTTGGCAAGATGCCCCAGAGAAGTTAAGTTTTGAAAGTGCAGTTCAGGGAAAAACCAACAAATTGAAAAAAGGAGGAATGTTATCCTCTGTCAGCTTGCATTTGGTATCCTTGAGTTACCATCCTACCCACTAGACTAGGAAGGGAGTGTTTAAAGTCACACTTTGGGTGGTGTTTTGGAGGCAGGAGCTCCACAAGTATTAGGGAAAATATATTTCAGCTCATAAATAAAGATACCATTTCTAAAAGGGCATATTGGCTCCATCTGAGGTGGGTTCAGACAGCCCAAATGGTTCATTTGGCCTCTTCCTAAAATAACTTGACACTGCTCTCTGCTTGTTGGACTCTGCATTTCCCCTTATGGGGGAATCTGTCACAAGGGTTCATTTTGCCAACAGTTCAATGAGGTCTGTGCAAGAAGCAAAAAGCTGGGCTTTGGGATACACCCCAGATGCAGTGGGATGGTCACTCTTCCTGAGCTGCAACCCCACTCTGTGACCATTCTGCACATCTAAAAATATCTCCCTTCTCCTCTTCTGCTTCTGTTCTGTGAGAAGCACCATCTGGGAAGGGATCCCCTTCTCCTCCTTATAAGAATTTCAACACATTTCTAATATGGAAAAAATGTTAAGCCTGAAAGCAATATCCTTTTAAAGTACATAGACACTAAATCTTTTGCATGAAGCCATTTGGCATATGTCATTCATTGTGAGGGTTCCTTGGTGGGCAGAGACAAGGCTGCTGCCACTGCTGGAAAATTCAGACATATCCCCCAAATGGCATATTAATAATGAGATCTTTCAAAGGAGGATCCATGACTCATCCAAGAAGAAAAATGGGTCATTCACTACACTGAACTCTTCAAACAAAACAGCATCTTATTTTGGGTTTTCCCAGTTTAAACCAGAAAAATAGAGAAATTAATGGGAGGAGAAATGTGGGGGCTGCAGCTGCCAGACAACATGAGCAGTGAGAGCCTGCACTGGCATTTTGGGGTTAAAAATCCCCCCCTGACAGGCATTCTGTGTCTTGTATGGCTGTTTCCTAAAACCAGGAGTGCGAGGACTGCCACATCCTTCGTCATCACCTCACCCCTCTCCACCCAAAGCCACACACTCTCCAGTCCTTCCCCAAAAATTCACCAGTGCTTTCCCAAAGGTAACATCCTGGGGGTACCCAGGGTTCAAGGGACCAAAACCACCAGCACCAGGATGCTTTGGGAGCCCAGTGGCTTTTGCCTTGGCAGTCATCCTGCAAGGGACCTGCCTGCAGCAGGGAGCACCAAGGGGCCAGGGCAATGTGCAGTGAGGGGTGAATTTGATGTAGATGCAGAATGCAGCCAAACTCATCAAATCTGAGCAAGGATTTTCAGTGCCCAAACTGTGTTACTGTCAGGGCAGGAGCTGCTCTGCCTCACCTGTGTGGATATGGGGCCCTAACACTGAAATCCCAGTTGGGCAGGTGCACATGGGGGATCAGAGGGATCACGTGCAAAGGGACACAGCCCCCAGCCAGCTCCTGCTGATCCCTTGATGGAGTCAGGGCAGAAAAAAGGGCAGGTTGCAAAGTTGGCATTTAAGATGTCATTAGAACTGTTAATCTTATTGCTATTACTATATTAATAGCACTTTGAAACCCATCTAAATCCAGGGCAGCTATCCATACTGGATTATTACATTCATCATTTGCATTCAGCATTTATTTGGGACCATGATTTCATATAATGCTTTAGAGATTAATAAATGCCACGGCCCTTTCCTGTAAGCAGTTGCCCTCCACACTGATGAAATACCACATTTAATTGCTTTAACCTGTACTACTGCAGTTTCCTTCCTCTCCCTCTGCCTGGGATCTCCACATTCAGTGTCTGCTGGGTGCAGCCCGTGCTGGTGCCTTGAGGACAGAGGCAGCTGGCCATGATGGGCATCAGGTGCAGCAGCCCCCGTGCTACACAGGGCACCTGTGCCAGCACTCTGAGCAGACTGGGACTCCATGAAGGTCTTACATCCTCATGTGGACAAGCCCCTAATTTAATTATCTCAACAAGACAAAAGGAGCTCATGGCAAGTGGTTTTTTGCTGCTAAGCAAATACTTGACAAGGAATGCTGAGCTCTTAAACAGCTGCTGGGTTGTGGGTCAATTCACTTTCAGGAACCCAGGGTCATAGAGCCTAAACAACATCCAAATCAAATTAATTTTTCCTTCAGGATAAAAACAGAAGCCTGCCCTATCCTCTTCTCCAGCCACCTCTGAACGTTCCAGCCCGCCCTGCAGCATCATCCTTTCCCACTGCTCCACAGTTAGTGCCAGGTCTGCAATACCAAAACCCAGTAAGCATTTCATCTGAGCTGGTATTTTTGCAAGTCCCTGTGCACTCTGGAAGCATAGGATGGTGGTTATTCACCTGTGAGCAGCATCACAGCCAGCCCATCTCAGCTGGTGGGTGCTGCTCCTGGGGACCCTCCATTCGTGTGGCTCTCACCCCCTCCCTTGGACACTTGGGGACACAGTTAAATCTCTTTCCTTCCTACCCTGTGTCTGAGTCTCAAGAACAGCCAGAAGAGGATATTTGGAGTCCTTTCCCTGCAAGAAGAGAGCTTCCTGTCAAGCCTTCCCCCATCCCATCCGGAGTCTGGTCTCCCATGACAAGGCACTTGGATTTTATGTTAACCAAGCAATAGCACAAGTACCAATGGATGTCAGAGGGGATGAGCAGAGCAAGCACCCTCTTCCTAGGCCAGGGGTATGTTCCTGGGTGTCTGTGGGAGAGATGCTGTCATAACACACCCACATTCCAGCAGAGTTCCCATTCAGAAATCGGCTCAACAACAGCACCACCCGCTCCCTCACTGCCCTTGACAAACAGGGATTTGTTGGCATCCTGACAAAGAGCTCCACAAACGAGGCAATCAGCAGCCCAGTATAATTTTCAAGAAATACAAATGAGCAAATATCTAGTTGCCATGGTAACCCTGAGAGCTGGACTAGACTTTTTTGGTAGATTCCCAAATACAGCTACATTTTGCCAGCACAGCAGGAGCGCAGTGCCCAGGACCCCGCCTGGGGACAGCAGCCAGGACTGCTGAGCAGCATCAGCTCTTTCAGCATCAGCCCAGAACAGCCCTGTCCTCTCTGACCAGCTCCAGGCACTCACATACACAGTGCCAGCTGTGGATCTTCTCTCTCTCACGTCACCTGTGCTTTGGCTCTGTGTCCCTCAAGGCTGACCGGCTTCCCGAGCAGGGACTGCAGTGGGAATTGTGTTCCTGTCAGATCTGTGCCTTACCTCTGATCGGTGGCAGCTCTGGAAATTTGCACCCAGGAGTGAAAGTTTCCAGCCAAGTTACTGAGCCCCAGCAAAGCAAAAGTGGTTAATGAAAAACATAGCCACCCTTTTTAGGTGGCCGTGCTGCAGAACCGGTGCCAAACAGGGACAGGGGTACTGGCCCTCAGCCAGCTCTCCCCACCAAGGCAGTTTTCTCTGGAGACCTGGAAATCCTTGGCCGCAAAAGAGGAAGAGACTTTTGGGGTAGCAAAAGAGAACAATCAAAAGCACAATGAGCCCTGGCATGACACGGTTCCTGTGCTGAGCCAGCCCCATCCCAGGGCCCTCCAGCCTGGAGGAGCCCTGGGCAGCTCTGAGCCTCTCCAAGGGGAACTGGTGCTGCTGGAAGTTTCACTGAGTTTTTGCAATTAGTTCAGGTGCCATTACACACCAGCAGCTTCCAGGGTGTATAAATCCAGCCTGATTCATGCCTCTCTCAGGCAGCATGGCTCCTCAGGCTGCCCAGAAGGAGATCCATTTCCCAGCAGGTTTGTCCCCTCTGGCTCCCACTGTCCTGCTCATTCCCTGGCAGCAGCAGGGAGCAGATGGCATCAGGCAGGATGGGAAAACCCTCCTTCAGAACAGCAGGAGCACCTCAGCTAAGCCAACATCCACTGGGACCCACACAGCACAAAACCTGCTCACCTTTCCTGTGCCCCACTGCTCCATCTTTCCCTGCTGCAACATTTGGGATGTGCTAAAGCTGTGGGGTTTAACACTAACCCCATTGCACAGATGGGTAATGTCATTTATCACAGGGCTTTGTGGCTTGGGGTTTTTGGTGATGGGCTCACTGTTGCAGCCAGTCTGTAATGTACTCTCTGAGCTGCTCAAAGCGTGTTTTTGGTCCCAAGATATTTTTGTTCTCTGTCAAAGGGAACCACTCTGTGGCATCCTGGCCTCAGGGCAGGAGCTGAGCCACTGCTCAGGCAATTAAATCCAAGGGAAATGCACAAGAAAAAGCTCATGATTCAGCCATGCAGCCCTTATTCTCTCAGTCATTTATGGGAGAAAAAAATCTTAACTGAATTAATAGAGGAAAGGACAGCCCAGCCAGGCATAAGAGCAGTCAAGATAATCATTGGGGAGGAAAATCCTCACCAGGCTGTGCCAAGGCAGCACCAGTGTGCCCACAAGCTGTGACATCCATGTCCTGTGTCACAATATCCAGCAGCACATCTCAGGGAACAATCAAAGTAGGAATAAAAGGAACCAGAGGTGCAGGCAGGCCCATCCCTCCTCACTGCCATGCCAGGGCTGGGGGCAATATTGCCTCTAAAGCTCAGAAATGGGGTACAAGGAGGGTAAAGGCTATTTTGGTTCACTCCCAGGCTACATCACACACACTTATCCCAGCTTTCATTTATTACAAAAGAAGGTGTTCAACCTCTAAGAAAATCAGTGTCATAAAAAGACCCTCAGGAATCAGTCACTTGCAAGTGATGTGCAGGAAAGGTGCCAGAGAGTCCTGCTGCTGCCAGGTTTCCCAATGCCTGCACCACAGAGCGAGTCAGAAGGGAGAAATTCAAGACAACAAGGGAGTGAGGGTCTATGGGACATGGAGAACAGAAAAATAAAGAAGTTCAGCCTGGAATCTGGAGCTGCTCCAGGCCATGCAGAGTCTGGAACCGTCCATGCCGAGAGGAAGGGCGTGGCCCATCTTTCATCAAGCCAGATCCGCTAGAAGTTCATTAAGGAGGTGAAAACTCCTGTTGTTTTTTTAATTTTATTTGATTACTGTGAAACAGAAGACACAGGCAAGGACAGAGGGTTGATTTTTAAGTAAAGACCCTGGAGCCAAAGGAGGAGGACAGGGGGGGTGGGGAACAAAGCCCCTATTAACTTTGGTCCTGACTTTCAGGTCATGCATGTTCAGTTCTTTTTACCTGGAAATGAAGATGTTAATTGGCGGTGACAGCTTTCATTGGCAATATTTTTAACCACAGTAGGGCCCAGATCTTCAAACACTTTCCCAAGAGAAGGTTTTAACCTTTCATTTGAAACATCTCATACCACTTACAGGGGAAAAAGAGTTGTTTGGCTCGAGGCATACCAATCCCCAGACGTGATGAACTCCCAGCTCCTCTGGGCAGGAGACACAGCAGGAACAGGGAAAACAAACCGGGGAGGGGCAGCCTGGAGGCGAGCCTGGCACCGTGCAGCAGCATCTCCCCTCTGCTGGCTGTCCATCCCGCCCTGTCCTGCCCTTGGGACAGGCTCAGCCAGCCCCAGGGGACGCTGGGCTGTGCTGTCCCATCTGCTGTGACAGATCCAGCACAGAGACAGGAGCACACCCCAGCACCGGTGCTCAGAGCCAGGAGCTCATCACACATGTCCTGTTCCACTCTTGGCTCTCCAAACCCTTTTCTGCCACAGACCACATCAACTTTATCCACCTTGCTGCATCCGAGAGCTTTCTTTTAAACAGCTGGTTTCTTCACATGTTGTTATCCATACATAATTTATCATTTTCAGGTGAAACAAAAGCCTCCAGAAAACACATCCAATGCTGAACTGAAAACTACACAAATAGCTAACTTCCCATATAAATATATGAAAAGTGCGTATATTAATTTTAAAAATACAATAAAAATAATATTGTTTCATCTATACGTATTGTCTATATATAATTTTTAAAAATACATATAAAAATGCAAAATCAGGGATGACAGCACTTTCTTATTTTAGAAACTTGTTCCAGCACACACATTCCACTTACAACACCATTATTACCCCCACCAACTTTTCCAATTTCTCTCCAAGTGGAAATATAGCTGAAAGCTCCACTGCCATCTGAGGAAGCTGTTCCAAGCTCCCAGTGGAGCCTCAGCTACTGACCTCAATTGCACCCAGTGTGCTAACTCTGGAAAGGCTTCATTTTGGAATGTTGTATTTCTAAGATGGTGGCATCAAGGGGGACCAGACAATTTTATGGCAACGCTTTACTCATCTTTGCAGGCAGCAGCTGAGATGGGCCAGAGCCTGTGGCTTTGCCAGAGCAGGGACAAAAGGGACTCATGGCTCCCAGGAGGGGGCAAGGAGCTCCTGCAAAGACACCTGGGTGCTCCAGGGCTGTGAGGGATCAGAGTTCACAGCCTGGGATCCCTGGGGACCACTGGATTTATTGTGTCTGATGGGCTCCAGCAGTGCCCTTGGAGCTGTGTCCCCTAAGGAGAAGCCTGGTGTTCCCTCACTAGTGCTGTCTTTCCCTTGGGTCCTGGCACCAGCACAGCCCCACTTACACCCAAACCCTGCAAATCCATCCTTGTCCAAGCAGGAGTGTCCCATCTCCACACAGAGCAGTTAAACAAGGCACAAGAGCTGCCACAACCACACACACCTCTCCAAAAATATTTACCTGGGAGACAGAAGTACTTCTGTGGTGCCAGTGCAGCAGAAGACATCAGCAAGGACTTAGGGAGAAAACATCACCCCACTAGGACACAGGGCAGTAGCAAACACTGCAAGCTCTCCCCAGCCAGGACTGGGTTGTGAGGATGGGCTGACCCCCAGCTGGGGCTGTGTGTCAGCCCCTCACCTGCCCTCCAGCTGACTCAGTCCTCTCCAAGCAGCCAGGGCCACACCTGCCTGCTCAGGGATGCTGCTGGGCTCTGGGGCACTGCCTGGCCCCTCACATCCTCCACGGTGCCTCTGTGCTTGCTGGGGCCAGGCAAAGGGCAGGGTGAGCACACAGGCTGCCCCAAAACACAGTCAGGGTCTATAAAATAAACTTTCCTAGGCAGCTGCTTCCCCCCAACACACAGAGCAGGTTGGGGAAAAAACAATTTCTTTCACATGAAACCCCAAGCCCCCAGGGAATCACTGCTACTCCAGTGCAAGAAAGACAGCGGAGCCTCCGCCTGCTGTTTGCCGTTTATTCCAACAGAGAGAAAAATAACACGGACAAGAGGCATTTTGCATAACTTAACAGAAAATAACACTTTTCCTCCACTCTTTGCAGATCAACAGGCAAAAGCATTTCCTACACACGGCTATTTTTGGGTGCTAACAGTTTGGTGTATTGGTAAAATCACGGGTTTCCTCTAACACGCTGTGATAGTTGATCTGAAATCCAAAGCCAGACTCGGGCTTGGGGGCTGCTCTGCTGTTGAATGCAGCTCCTGTCAGTGCTGAGTGCCAGGCTCATCCCCACCATCCTCCCAGCAGGGATTCTGCAGCCAGGGACTGGCTGGGGATCCAAGCAGCTCCACGGCTCTCCCAGCCCATGCCTTGTCCTGACTGCTCTATCCCAGCACAGCTGGAGAGGTGACCCAGAATGAAGAGGGGTGTGGGAGCACCAGCAGCCTCAGTCCAGGGCCAGGGAGGGGATTTTGCAGACAAAGGGGAAGGCTCTGCCACAGGCGTTGTCGTTCCAGGAGCGCAGTGCTATCCTCCAAAAAAACACAAGGCATTAGCTGAAAAAAGGCAAAAGGAGGGAACCATGCACTGTCCTTGGGACCAGGACCTCCTGCCACTGTGGGAGGCTCTCCCTGGAGGTGTTCCCATTTGTGCCATTCATTGTCATGCTCCCTCCCAGCATTCTCATCTGGGGGATGTGAGAGGGGAGGCCAGGCCCCAGCTTGGACTTGGTAGTGGAGGGGCAGCTGCAAACACAGCCCTGTTCCCCCAAAATTATCCACGGGCTGCCATGGACAGGACATGTAGGTACATCTGGGGGGCCCGGACACACCTGGCTGGTCTCTCCGGCAGGGAGGGTGTGAAGTGGGATTTCTGCACAGGCAGGGTCTTGTCCCACTTCAGCAAGACTTCCTGGCCCAAGCATGGGAGAGAAAAGCTGGCAAAACAATGAGTGTTCTCACAGGTTTCCCGTGGGGGAGGGGAAATGGGAAAATTTGACCTTTGACTAAATTTGGTAATTCTTCAAGGCAGCTGATGCTCCTGCCCTGCTGCTACTATGGGAGAGGGAGATAGGAGCAGAGGGAAAATGAATATGTATGCATGTATGTACATGGTAAAAAGGAAAACACCTTTTCATTGTAAAGAAAAAAAAAAGAACGTAATACTAAAAAATTAAAATGCAAATCCTCCGCCTGCCAGCAACCTCTTCAGAAAAGCAGGAGCCACGGTGGATTGAATTTATTGCCACACAAATAACGCTGAAGGTGCTCACCACTGCTGTGTCTGTACCAGATCTGCACGCAGTCCTCCTCCTCGGGGATGGAGTGGATCCCATCGTCAGGCTGGCTGCCATCCCAGTAGTGGTAGTCGTAGGAGGAGCCATCTGTCCACTCAAAGTGACCCTCCTGACACGAGGCCAGCGGAGAGAGGCCGTCACCACAGAGCTGCAGAGGGTGGGAGGCCACCCCCATGTAGTCCCCACCCCCAGTGAAACACAGCCCAGGGACATGGGGAGAGACTGTCACCACTCAGCAGATCCCATTCCCAGTGCCACCCAGCCCAGGGACACGGACAGACACCACTCAGCAAGGTCCAAACAGCATGTTTGGGTTTTACAACTGGAAACTTGCCAAGAACAGACCCAGGTTTCACAGTGTTTCACACACCAGAGGAAGCCCAGAAATCAAATCTATATATTTTTTAACACCCCCACCCAGTTCTACATTCCTTTTCCAGAAATTTCCATTTCTTTTCCAATATCTACAAAAAATTTGCTGACATGAGACTGATGGTCTCCATTTTTCTTTCTAACATATTAGACTATATATTTCCAACATGTCAGCTTTCAAAAGTCACAGAGTAGCACAAGAGAGCAATGGAACTCGGTGGTTTTTGACACTGAAGACCTTTTCCGTTTATTTGCTCTTCTTGGACCAGCAGTACAATACTCTATTAATCCAGTAATAAAATGAGATATGAGTAATTATTGATTAATCTATTAATTCTAGTAACACTCCTCTTTTAAAAGCAGACTGGAATGGGTGAAATAACAAGTTTCTCCATGTTCTGCACCACAGACTCTATGCCACCTCCTGATTAAAGGGGTATAAGGAGCAAAGAAGGAAACCAAGTGGCTTTCCAGGAGGAAAGCACAGAGAGGTGAATTTTTCAAAGCCTTTCCCCACACAATTCCAGGGAGCTCCCACCTGCCGTAGGTCGTTGAGTCCCGTCCAGATGTCGGTGGGGATGCCGGGCACGCGGCTGTTCACCAGGTCGTACACAAAGACGTTTTCTTCCCAGCTGGCAAAACAGAGCAGTACAGGGCAATCAAGAGGATATGGCAGCAAATGGTCAGGCATGTCCCTAAGCACTCACCCTACCACAGGACCTGTGGGCAAATGGGTTCCCTGCTTCTTACTGCTGCTGGTTACTTTCCCAGGTCTGTGCAAGAGGGGCGTAGTGTTGGTGAGAGCTGGGGGAGAGGGAATAGGGAAAAAAGCCTGTGGAATCATCTGTTACTTCTATCCTTTTTCAAGAGTAAAAAACACAGTTTAGGGAAATTTAGGGAATACTATGCCAGTTTTCCTGCCTGTCCAGGAAAAGGCATTTATTTTCTATATTGCCTTAGTGTGACCTGTGCATCAGCCTGGACCAGGCTGCTGCTGCAGAGGGATGTGTAGGCTGGAACACGAGCCTGCAGCTGACACAGAGGCTGTGATGTGGGAATGAGACTTTGCCCCCAGTTTCCTTCCTCCCTAGGCTGTGTCAGCGTGGGATGATGTTTCTGCACAGCTCACCTGTGGATGGAGGCCAGCTTGGCTGACCTGATGCCGATGGAGAACTCAGCACAGTAGAGGTCAGCTTCAGCCCAGGTTTTGTTGATGGGGAAGTAGCGGTAGCAGTGGCCTTCGTACTCTGTCCAGAAGAGTGGGCAGGAGTAGGCATGGACAGGGTCAGGCATGGCTGGGGGCAGAGCAGAGGACATCCAGCAGCTGGTGGTGAGACAGTTTGGCCAGGAAGCTGAGCAGGTGATGGAGGCAGCAGTGCCCAGCTCTGCTCTCCCACCTCACCCAGGCAAACAACCACCAAACACACACAGGGAAAACCCAGCTGCTGCAGGAGCCATGCAAAAGTTTCCAGAAGTCAAAACACATTTTAAATGAGTTGTGGGTTTCTCAGTTTCAGCATCTGTCTAAATCAGGCTTGACATCATTTTGGGCAGAGGATGCTTAAAATAAAGGCACTGACATTTGCTACTGGGAAAAGCGAGATAAGGGTTCCTCTTGTCTCTGTCAGCACCACTGGAGCCACTGTGCCGGGAGGGGAGCTGACAGCCAGGGCTGAGGGGTTATGGCCGTGTTCTGCCCTCCTGCAAGGACAGCCTGCACCTCCTCCCCCAGGGAAACCCCCCTCCAGTCCCTGTCCCTGTCCCTGGATGCAGCCATGCACGTAGGCACTGGATCCCAGCCCAGATATCCCACCACAGATAACAGCCTATCCAACAGATAACAGCCCATCCAACAGATATCCCACCACAGATAACAGCCTATCCAACAGATAACAGCCCACACAACAGATATCCCACCAGAGATAACAGCCTATCCAACAGGTATCCCACCAACAGATAACAGCCCAGCCACGATGCAGCTCCTCCTCCCCTGCCACTTTTCAGCACAGTGGGGAAGTTGCCCCAAAAGAGGCCCCTGTGGGGGCAGGATATCCTTTTGGAGCCTTAGTGGTTGCTGCTGTCTAAATACGGCAGTGGCATTAACACATTGCTCCAACCTCTTCCATGTTCTGCTCCCCCTCGTGTGGGGAGGACGCAGCACTCAGGACCCTCAGGTCTTGGGGCACATAGACTTAACTCTCTTAGCTGCTGGTTTGTGAATGTGGGGGAATTGCCAGCCCCCCCTGAGCCAGTTCCCACATCCCCGGGGAGTCGTGGTTGGGGTCAGTGCTGCTGTGGAGGCGAGTGGGGCAGTAGGCAGGGTGGGCGTGCAGGGGTAAGGGCAGATGTCAGATGCCATCAGACTATCCAAGCAGGTAACAGCCTCAAGCGCAGAGAGGTCAGGGCAGTGCCTCCAGCACTGAGGGGCCAGGGGAACAGCTTTCCCTGAGGGTGGGAAGAGCAAAACTGCCAGCAGCAGCAAGGGATGTGGCAAAGGAAGCAATAGCATGGAGAAAAAGAGAGGCAAGGTGAATCCAAAGCAGCTGTGTGAGCATTCAAAGAGCCAAATCCTTCCCTGTGCCAGTGCTGGCAGCTCTGGGTGATAATTTCATCTTTCATCAGCTCTATCCACATGGGGATCTCTGAGTGTCATACAAACAGCCACCAGCCAGCCCACGGGGTCCCTGCTGTCACACCCCCCTCCCAGGTGACAAATCACAAATGCAAAGAGTCTTTTTTTTCTCCTGAGCAAGGCAAATCAACTGCCAAGCCCTGTGGGGCTGTCACCCCATCACAACCTGCCTTGGGACCCCCGGCCATCCCTCCAGAGGAGATGAGACTGGGGCAGCTCTGCAGCCAACAGCAACAAACCCTTGAGGGGCTCAAGGGGCTCTCCCATCCTCAGCTGCACTAATTATGGGCTATGGAAGATAAAAGATAAGGCCTGCTGGGCTGGAAGAGCCAAAATAGCTTTTGGAGAGAGTGGGTAAGACAAAGACAGCTCAGCAGCAAGGCAGAGTTCAGTTCTCTGATTCACACCCGGCCATAACCACACTGGGAATAACCTTAGAACAGCCCTAGGAGACACAAATTACTTCAGTGTAGCAACAGAGCAGGACCAGAACTCCAAAAGCTGATGTGATTCCTGGGAGCCAAGCCTCCTCCCCTCATGATGCTGGCCAGGGCTCCTTGTCTCCACCAAAACCGAAGCAGAACAAGGGTCAAACCTTCAGCATGAGGCTTCAGCTTTACCACCAGGTCACAGGCAAGGCATTACTGCCAGAAAGGACAGCCTGGGATCTGGTCCTGGCTTGCAGAGACTCCAGGTTGCTGTTCCTTCCTGCCAAGGACAGCCCAGAGGTCTGTGCCAGACAAGGCACCACCAGCTGTTCCAGCAATTGGGGTTTTATTACAGTGCCTTGACAAAATCCTCACCTCTGGCAGCATGGTGGCAAAATTCACAGGGCCTCACCCAGCAGCACCCCCAGCAAACGGAGCCTTCACTCCCCAGTGCTAATTGCAGCGGGGGTCCCGCTGTCCTGGCTCAAAGCCAGGCACCCCAATTTCAGGGAAAATCACCCTCATGTTTGCTCAGAGCAGCTGAGACCAAGTCAGAAATTGAGACAGCCCTGCTTTGTTATTCCATACTGGTTCCCATTAGGTAGCATTAATTTGATGAGCTTCAGTGAACCAGAGGTGCCTGAAGGAATTTAAGGTTAAATATACCAAAAAGGAAAATAAGGGAGGTCAGCTTTTAATTAGCATATTTTCTGTTAGGTCAGGATCAGAGGCTTTGTCTGTCTCTTCGGAGGAGAACTACTGGTCCCAGTTTTTCAGGCAGGAACAATTAGGGGAGCTGCTTTGTTTGAAATATTTGTAGCAGAAAAACCATAAGAAATCTGATGTAGGATTGTGAGTATAGGGACCTACTCATGGCTCTACAGGAAAGCCTCACAACCCAAGCCAGCAGCTGTGTGTGGTATTTTGATCTAGAAGGTGACAGGGGAAGCATTTGGGGGCTTTTTAGACCAAATCTTCACTTTTAAGGAAAGTGAGGACTGGGTCTAAATGACCAGCAAAACATCAGCTCCTCCACACAGGGCAGGATCAGCACGGCCACTGCCTGCAGCACGGGGGTCCCTGCCAACCCCCAGTCACTCCATCCATTTGTCCCCAAATTCCTGGTGAAAAATGACTGCAAGAATCCTTTCTCCTTTTTTTTTTAAATTTACAGTGCACCATTTTAAGGGCAGGACCATGTTTTAAACCAGTTTCAGCAAAATAAACGTCCAGACTTGGCTGAGGATAAGATTCAGATCAGGCAGCTGTTACTAACTCAGAAAAGCTGGAAAACAAATATTTGGGGTCAGAAAAAAAGTTTTGTGCTCTCTGCATTTGTGTCAGTGCCAAATAGGAGGCTTTTTATTTATTTACTAGATGAGCCCCACTGTAGAACTACCAAGAAAATCACTTTTCAAAATCTTACAGAAGCTGGCACTGCTCTGCCAAAAAAGTTTCACTTCCCCAGTTGGCCTATTTCCAACTAGAAATAATTAACTGAGAAAATCCTAGCCAGTTTCACAAGGGATTCTCTTCATTTCAGGATGCTACTGGGAAAAAAAAACCTATCACCAGCTGCATGGCTCCCCTGGACTCAGCTGGTGAAGAGCAAGTTTGCTCCTGAAAACTTCATCCCAAGGAACAATGCTGCCTCCCTTGCAGGGATCTCTAGGTCTGAGATGTGAAATCTGAGGCTAGGACAAGATTGGCAAGAGATGCCCAGGCAAGGAAGGCTCCTGAGAGGCTGCAGCTCCATCAAAGGGTTTTGGACAGCAGACCAGCTCGGGTCAGTGCTGGCAGCAGATATCTTCTTGTCGCAGAGAATCAAAGAACTCCATTTCATCAACAGCTGATAGCTCTCCTCAAACCTTAGAGGTGCTAGGAGACACCCCCTTGGCACACCCATAAGCTAATGCTGCCATCTGACCTGAAAAGGCAAGTGAACCTCTTCAGCTCTTGGCAAGCAGCTGGGTTTGGAGAGTGCCCATCAACACCCAAAAGGCTCATCTGAAATTCCTGTCAACAGAGAGGAGCTGAGGAGATCCTGCCATGTGGAAGTCTGGGTGCTGCCCAGGGCAGAGCCCCTCCACCAGGGTCCGAGGGCTGTGGTGGTGACAGTGAGGGATGGGCAGTGGTCCCAGCTGCAGAGCTGGGGCTCAGGACCAGCATCCTGGTGCTCACCAGTCACCCCTCACCAGCTCAGGCCACAGGGAGAGCCAGCAGCAGGGCTTCATCCAGGCTCAGCACTGCTGGAGATGTGGGGAGCTAGAAGGGATGGGTGAGACAACAGGGCTGGGACAGGGGACTCCCAGAACCCATCCCCAGGATGACTCCAGCAGAAACTGCCTGTGGCTAAGCTGGGGGTGCCAGCTGAGCCAGAGGTCCATCCCACCACATCCTCCTTATTGAGCAAACCCACAGAATAAGCACTTAAACAGGGGGTTGGAGGGCAGGAGAACGTGGCAGGGACTAAGACAGTGCTGTTGTGTGATGTTGGGATGCCTCCACTCACCCATGGCTTCAGAAGCAACTCCTTAAGCCCTGACATTCTAGTCACCATGGGCAAACAATGCCACCTTCATGTTACTTGCAATATTTGTTTTTCATTAACAGATGAAAGAGTCTCACACTGAGCATCCACCTTTGAAGGATGTGATCAGGGGACGGACCTTGGTCTCAGTGTATCTGGGGTTGTATGGAGCTGCAGGAGAAGGTGTGTCCACTGATGGACATGAATCCCACAACTGGGAAATATTTTACACACCCTGAAGTGTTTTTAAGGCACATGTCACAAGTTTTCAAGTAAAATATTAAACATCAGATGAAGCACATTGGGAGGGACATCCTCTCACACCAAGGGCATTGCTTTGTAAAATTCTTTAATGAAACCAAGCTGGTTTTACAGCTTCAAATCCTCTGTATGCTTGGAGTTGTGAGGCTACAGCCAATACCAGCAGCAACGCTCTTGCAGCTGGCACTGACAGAAGTTATCTTGAAGAGTTTTTTCCTACTTAATCAGTTTTTGCAAAGCTCCCACAGATTAGGTGTCTGGCAGGAAAGCCAGGCTTGTATCGACCCCTTTTCTCATGATCTCACCAAACAGCACTTAAGGAATCCCTTTCTACTCACAGTCCCAGTAAACCTAAAGTTGAAACAAACTTGGTGCAGCAACTCTCACTTGCACTGACACCGTGGAAAAGTTTGGAAGAAACCTAAGCGAAATTGAGCAGCCAGCAGCTGCTCAGAGCAAAGAAGGGGAATAAGGGAGAATCCCGTGCTTGTTTCACACGGAGTAAATGTGAATAAACGAGGAGCCCTAATGGCCTTCAGCCTGTCCTGCTGCCTGCACAGCCACAGCCCTGCACCCTCCATGTGCGTGTGCCTCATTCCTGCCACATCCCTGCACCCTCCATGTGCGTGTGCCTCATTCCTGCCAC